>WNWU01012943.1:204171-228673 GCA_012654045.1 Ptyas mucosa | reverse complement strand
GGGGGGGGGGGTTTATATAAAGAAGCAATTTTTATTTAGGTGGGTAGACGTAAATGAAGACATTCTACATGCTGTTGGAAGATGTGAAGATAAGAAGATTAACAACTGGTTTAATCTAGTATGAAGAATTTAAATATTTGATATAGCTATTAAATGATGTTTTTAGTTGATTTGTTAATATGTACTGATAAATTAATAAGAAGTTTGATTATTATTTTTTAGTTAGAAAATGTTTTTTTAAGTGTTTTAATTATAATTGGACCTTCAAGGTTTAAAAGTAGAGGATGGAAGAGTTTATATAATATTTTATTTTAAATCTGGGGTTTTTGAATGAGGTTTTTTTGTTTTCAATGAAAGAAGTTATAAAATATCTTGTTAAACTCTAAAGATCTAATAATCTGCTAAGTGTGTATTAGTTAAATTGAGTAATGATAGGTTTGATTAGGTAATATTTAACTGTTTTATTAACTGCTGCAACTATAAATGGATATTAATTCTGTTAAATTAGATGGAATAAGAAGAAAGAAGACTTGCTTTCCTTTTATCTATTTGTTTAATGATTATGATAAGTGAGAGATGGAGTTGAATTTAGGGGATTTAAGCTGTATTTTATATTTTGTATTTGCTCTGGGAAGTCGGGGGGGGGTGGTTGGGGAGGGGGGGGAAATGTATGTAAAACTTTTAAAACTTTTTCAATAAAGAGGAGTGGACTTCCACTCTCAGAATCCCCCCCCCCCCAAAAAAAGAGTCAGTCATAGGACTGAATTGATGTTTGTTCGTTTTCTATGTTGTCTTAATGTATTTATGTTTGTTTGTATATTTTTTATTAATAAAAACTTTTTTTAAAAAAAGAAAAAAAGAAAGAAACCTTCTCTATCAGGTTACCTGACTTACTGCATAGGTATCTGAATAAACTG
Source organism: Ptyas mucosa (assembly GCA_012654045.1). NCBI lineage: Eukaryota > Metazoa > Chordata > Lepidosauria > Squamata > Colubridae > Ptyas > Ptyas mucosa. The sequence goes on along the minus strand of WNWU01012943.1, from coordinate 227,756 downwards.
TGATATACAAAAATTACAAAATCTGTGTCATAACACAAACCTTGGCCTTTTGTACTTGCATCCCAATATCATACACATATAAGTAATGTGATTTATGTTGCAATGTACATTTTGTCACACAGAAAACCTTGCAGACACCTACACCTGTTATGGAATGATGGGACCAAACAACATTCCGGGTCAGTCAGAGCCAGTTTATTGCGCAAGGTTCAGAGCAGATTCATACCTGAAAGTCTGAACAACCAAGAGCTTTGACACAACTGTTTATATATGTTTTCAAGACAAAGGAGTTGGTGATCTAATACATTTTCCATATATGGTAAAATTACATTTGATACAAAATAAATGAGCTCATACATTTATTCCATATATGGCTAACATACATTTATTATAAAATAATGGACACTTCCTCATTACTAAACCATTAGCTTCTAGTTTATAAGATTATTTTCAGCTAGACCACTTTCCTAAGTTCTGTAAGTACTAATGGAGTTTTTACTGCTGTCCTTAGGTAATAATTAACTCTTTGCCCCATACATTTCTTTGTGTGGTTGACAGTGAGGCTTTTCAGACATTCTCTATATGGCTGTCCTTCCATGACAGCTAGGCCTCCTCAGAATATATATTACCAATAATGGGGTTTAATATAATCTCCAGCAAACACGTTTCTCTCAAACAAGCACATTTTCTTTCTTACAATAATGTGAATAAAGAGGGCCCTTCAGTGTTCATCTAGCTGAACCCGCATCATCTACATTACACCTGTCCATCAGTAAAGCAAAGGGATCATTATGAAGAAACATGCAGTCTCCTCACATTATTTCTTTTAAAAAGGGGGCTTTTCACTTTACTACTCCTTTTAAACTCTACTCTCATATGTTTGACCACATTAATGGCCAGCTAACTATTATTTCTTTAATTGCAATAGCAATAGCACTTAGACTTATATACCACTTTACAGTGCTTTACAGCCCTCTCTAAGCGGTTTACAGAGTCAGCATATTGCCCCCAACAATTTGGGTCCTCATTTTACCCACCTCGGAAGGATGGAAGGCTAAGTCAGCCTTGAGCCTGGTGAGATTTGAACTGCCAAATTGCAGGCAGCCAGCAGGCAGAAGTAGCCTGCAGTACTGCACTCTAACCACTGCGCCACCGTGGCTCATAATTATTTAATAATTAATCTATATAAATAAAAATGTAAATGTCCGTTTGTACATAACCGCACATCTCCGAAAGTTCCTCATCGATTGCTTTCAAATTTTGACACAACGTTGCATTCGACTACAGGCGTGTTTTTATATACCTATATTATATACTTGTCACACCTGTGACAGGTAAAAACATGAAAAACATTGGAAAACATTGAAAGACATTGACAAACATTGAAAAACAGCGCCATCTGCTGGACATAAAACCAACATGACAGCCTCCCAGCCCTGATTATGCTCAACAGATTTCTGCTCCTTATATTTAGACTCTCCATATTGCTTCCAAGAAACTGGCATTTGGAAGGCAGAGACGCCCGAGGGCCATATCCTGCCACCAGGCTCGGCAGGTAGCAGCCGGCTCCCCGCCGGGAAGCCCTCGCAGCCAGTACTTCTAGGGCTGGGCAGGGCCCGCCTGAGCCTGGCTCTGACCTCCCCCTCCCCCGGCCACCCCGTGAACTAGCCTCGCCTGCTGCTGCTGCCCATCCCCCTCGCCAGCTGCTCTCAGGGCTCCCTCCAAAGAACACCTGGCAACGAGGCTGCCTGGGTCTGCCAAGCAGGAACCCTCCATTCCTCGCCTGGCCCAAATCGCACCTGGGCCAGCGCTACCACGGGTCCCGAGGTGAGAAAGACCAGCCGCTAACCGGTGCTATGCGAATCCGGTCGGTGAGCAGGAGATGGAGACAACTGGAGCCTCGGGGTTGCCTTTGACCAGTGCCACCTTTGATTGCCAGGTGGGCGCTATGGCAGTTCATGGAGCCTACAAAAAAATTTCGCCCTCTGGTAGAAAAGGGGCTCTGAGGAGGCTTCGGGGAGCAGAAGGGAGGATGGCCGGCCCTCCTTTGTTTCGCCTGGAAGAGCGGGGGATTTAATCATTCCCCTGCCCTTGGCAGGTGGGGGAGGAGAACTGCACAGCAGGGGTCCAGTGGGGTGTGCGTGGCTCCTGGCTTTGACGCTTTCTTCCTTTGGGCGGGAAGCCCCAAACCAGCCTCGAACCCCTGCCACACCCCCTCCCTCCCTCCCCCTCCCTTCCCTGGTATGCGTCTCCCCGTCAAGCCTCCAGAGAACATCTGTGTAGGGAGGACGGAGGGGCCCTCCAAGTTTCTGCTGTGGTGCGGAGAGCTGCAAAGGCCTGGCCTGAAAAGGTAAGGGCGATGGCAGGGATGCAGAAGAGGCTGGGCCAGAGACAGACATAAACAGAGAGAGAGGGAGAGAGAGACATAGAGAAATACAGAGAGACCGGGGGGGAGAGAGAGACACATACAGAGATACAGAGAGAGAGGGTGGGAGAGAGAGAGACATAGAGAGAGGGGGAGAGACACAATGAGATACGGGGGGAGAGAGAGAGAGACAGAGATACAGAGAGAGGGGGGAGAGAGAGACAGAGAGATACAGAGGGGGGAGAGAGACAGAGATACAGAGAGAGGGAGGAGAGAGAGACATAGAGAGATACAGATGGGGGAGAGAGAGAGACAGAGATACAAAGAGAGAGGGGGAGACAGAGAGGGAGGATTTTGTGGTTCCCATTGTTTTTTAGCACCTGGTTCTCTGCCCTAATCACCAGCTGGGTAGGCGTGGCTCGGGGGCTGTCATGTGACTGATGAAAGTGAGTGACGTTGAGTTGGCCACGCCCACCAAATGTTTGTGGAGAGTTTGGAACTTCAGCCTCGCTCTTTTAGCCCAGCGGAAGCACCAGACCGGGCCACAGCAACGCGTGGCCGGGTACAGCTAGTAATTAATAAATTAATAAATTATTTCTTTGCTACACAAAGGAGTGTTCAGCTATAATGTTCACATTCAAGAGAGTCAGTGGGCAGACAGGCAGGTTTTTTCATTAAATAGAATAGAATAGAATAGAATAGAATAGAATAGAATAGAATAGAATAGAATAGAATAGAATAGAATAGAATAGAATAGAATAGAATAGAACAGAACAGAACAGAACAGACTGCTGACTGCCTGCAATTTGGCAGATCGAATCTCTCCAGGCTCAAGGTTGACTCAGTCTTCCATCCTTCCGAGGTGGGTAAAATGAGGACCCAGATTATTGAGGGCAATATGCTGACTCTGTAAAACTGCTTAGAGAGGGCTGTAAAAGCACTGTGAACTGGTATATAAGTCTAAGTGCTATTGCTATTTATTTGGCCAAGTGTGATTAGACACACAAGGAATTTGTCTGTGGTGCAGAAGGTCTCAGAGTACATGCAAAGCAACAGAATGATATTCATCATCATCATCATCATCATCATCATCATAACACCAACAAGACATGATAGTAAAGAAGATAATAAAGATAATGATAACGCTAGAGCCATACATAGACATTAGACAGCACTGTGAGAATTGGGTGTTCAGCAGAGTGATGGCCCAAAGGAAAAAACTGTCCCTGTGTCTAGTTGTTTTGGTCTGCAATACTCTGTAGTGCCATCCTGAGGGGAAGAGTTGAAACAGATTATGTCCAGGATGTGAGGGGTCTGCAAGTATATTCTCAGCCCTCCTTCTCACTCGCACAATATATAGGTCTTCTATGGAAGGCAGGCAGGTTGCAATTATTCTTTCTGCAGTCTTAGCAATAGCAGTAGCACTTAGACTAGTGCTTTACAGCCCTGTCTAAGCGGTTTACAGAGTCAGCATATCCTCAACAATCTGGATCCTCATTTTACTGACCTCGGAAGGATGGAAGGCTGAGTCAACCTTGAGATGGTCAGAATCTAACTCCCGGCAGTGGGAATGCAGAGTTAGCCTGAAATACTGCATTCTGTTGCCTGCTCATAAAAGAAAGTATATATCTACCCATACACATGCGTAACACACATATACTGTACACATGCTATAAACACACACAGATAGACAGATAGATATATAGATAGCAATAGCACTTAGATTTATATATTGCTCTACAGTCAGTGGTGGGTTGCCCCCAGTTCGCACAGGTTCTATAGAACCGGTAGTAAAACTGGCGGGAGGCCCCACCCACTGACCCCGACATCACCAAAATGCTTCTGCGCATGCGCAGAAGAGCGCACAGCCCTGTTGCGAACCGGTAGTAAAGGTAAGTAGAACCCACCCCTGTCTACAGTGCTTTACAGCCCTCTCTAAGCGGTTTACTAATCAGTGTCCATTTTGAATACATAGCGGAAAGGGGAAACTTGAGAGTTCACAACGTTGATGCTATATGGAACAAAACTGACTGAATCTGGATGTTATGCTTTAGATACCACAAAGCTTCCTCCCAGAAGGTAAACAAGGAAAACAGGTCATGAAGAGGATTTGTAGCATCCCAGACAATCCTGAGGACCTTGCTCAAGCATCGCTTATATGCTATGTCCTAAAAAGAAGGAAATGAACTACCAATAATCTTTTCTGCCATCCTCACCACTCTCAGCACTGCCTTCCTTTCTGAAGCAGTAATGCTTCCAAACCAGATAGTAATGCAATATGACAGGATGCTCTCGATCGTCCCTCTATAGAAAGTGGTAAGGACAGGGGAAGGAAGATGTACTTTTCTCATGCAACGCAGAAAATGCAGGTGCTGCTGTGCCCGCTCCACCAGTGTCTCACTATTGAGTGACCAAGCTAGCCTACTCGTTAGCTGCGCACCCAGAAACCTGAGGCTGCTAACCACCTCCACAGGTGAATCATTAATACACAGAGGTGTGTGGGTGGTCCTGCCTTTTCTGAAATCGACAATCATCTCTTTAGTTTTTCCTACATTTAAAACAAGGCTGTTTTTGTTACACCAGTTCACCAAACCCTCTACTTCCTTGCAGTAAGCACCCTCATTGTCATCTTGAATAAGGCCCACTACTGTTGTATCAGTCACATACTTCACAATATGGTTGGTGGCAAACCTAGCACAACAGTCATGGGTCAACAGGGTGAACAACAGCGGACTTAGGACACAGCCCTGAGAAGAACCTGTGCTCAAGAAAATGGTGTTAGAAATATTAGTCCCAACTCACACATACTGGGGCCTATCAATAAATGAAGAATCCAGTTGCACAAAGGAGTATTAAAGCCTAAAAGGTCCAGTTTGTCTACTAGATGCTGAGGAACAAGACTGTATTAAATGCCGAACTGAAGTCGACAAACAGCATTCATAAATGAGTGTTTCTTTCCTTTAAGTGTGCCAAACTCAGATGGACAACAGAAGAAATAGCATCCTCTGTAGTACGATTTGGACGGTAAGGAAACTGAAGCAAGTCAAATGCTGGAGTGAGGTTGGATACAATAATGTCCTTTATCAGCCTCTCAAACCATTTCATAATGATGGATGTAAGTGCAACTGAGCAGTCATCATTGAGACCCATAATTGTAGAATTTTTTGGCACTGGCAAAATAATGGCAGTCTTAAAACACGATGGGACCACTGCCTGCTGCAGTGAAAGATTGAAAATATCTGTAAGAACACAAGCCAACTCGTCTACACATTCCCTAAGAACACACCCAGGGATATTATCTGGGCCTGCTGCTTTCTGAATGTTAACTTTCCACAATGTTCTCCAGACAGAGGTAATTTCAAAACTAAGTACCAGTACTTGCTCATCAGGATGAGGCACAGCTTTCCTCACAGGGGTGCTAACTGATGCCTTGAATCTACCAAAAAATGTGTTCAGCTCATTTAAAAAGTCTGTGTCACCCTTATAACACGATGGAACCACCTTATAGTCTATAATGGCCTAGATGCCTTGCCACATACTCCTGGTGCTTGTAGGGTCCTGAAAAAAGTTCTGAACTTTCTGTCAATGGGCTTGCTTTGCTGTTTTTATGGTGCTTTTCAAATTGGCTCTGGCTGTTCTAAGCACCAGCATATCACTGGATTTAAAAGCCACATTCCATGCTTTCAACATCTTGTGAACCTTGTATGTCATCCATGGTTTTTCATTAGCTCTCACAACAATGTTGGACATAGACATCCTCTGTATACTTTTGAATATATGCAGACACAGTGGTGGCATACTCCTCTAGATTTATATGTTGGTTATCTGTTGCTGATACTTTAAACATGCCCCAATCCATGCAGTCAAAGCAATCTTGTAATGCTTCTATAGCTCCCTCCACCCAAACCTTCACCTGCTTCACTGTTGGTTTCTCTCTGAGTAATAAAGTCTTAGGTGCTGGGATAAGCAGCACAGAGAGATGGTTAGAAGAGCCCAGGTGAGGGCAGGGGATAGCTTTGAATGCATTCTTGATGTTAGAATAAACAAGATTCAGTGTATTTCCCCCTCTGGTTGCAAAGTCCACATATTGATGGAAATGGGGGAGAGTAGCCTTCAAATCAACTTGATTAAAATCACCCACTACAATAAAAGCACCCTCTGAGTAAATAGTTTGTAAGTCACTGATGGTATGATACAGAACATTCAGAGACTCATGTCTGTTTCCACAAGGTGGAATATACACAGCTGTAATAACGATAACAGAAAATTCCCTAGGCAGATAGAAGGGTCAGCATTTGACAGTCAAAAGCTCCACATCATGGGAGAACAGACTTGAGACCACCTTGGCATTATTATACCATCTGTCATTTATATAAAAACAGACACTCCCTTCACGGGATTTGCCACTGAGAGCAAAACTCTGGTCCAGCCAAAATGTTGATAATCCCACCAAGCTAACAGCACTATCTGGGAAAGAGTACTTTAACCAAGTTTCTGTTGTAATGATGACACAGCAGTTTCTCACCTCCAGGTATGTTATTACCTCTAGCCTCATGTAATCCATTTTTGGCTCTAAGGAGGGAGGATTAGCAAACAAAATAGATGATAGTGACACTCTATATCAGTGATAGCTAACCTTTTTGTCATCGCGTGCCAGAATTGGGGGGGAGAGGAGGGTCGTGCGCATGCGTGCCCACACCAATAATTCTATGCGCCCTGCCCTGTGCATGCGCGCAACCCCCCTCCCCCCCGCTCCTGGCACGCGATGGCCTGGTAGGCCCGTTTTTCTTTCTTACCTGGTTCAAGATCTTCTCTATTTATCTAGGAAGGGCGAAAACAGCCTTTCTCACTCCCTCGGAGGCCCTCCAAAGGCCTGAAACGGCCCATTTCCCAACTCCTGGTGGGACAGGAAGTGACTTTTTTGCTGTCCCCAGCCTCCAGGGCCTCTCTGAGTCCCTGCACTCAGTCACTCAAAGCCCTGGTCATCTCACTCCTGGACTACTGCAATGTGCTCTACATGCGGCTGCCCTTGAAGAGAATTCTGCTACAACTGGTGTGGAGTGCAGCAGTGCAGCCAGTCCTTGGGGCCCCTAGAGCGCCCATGTTACACCACCGCTCCGCAAGCTGCAATGGATGCCATTTTCCTCCCGGGTGCAATGCAAGTTGTTGGTCATCACCTTTAAAGCCCTGTATGGCATGGCTCCAGGTTACCCAAGAAACCATCTCACCCCAATGGGACTGGCTCACCTCACTTGTGCTGGCAGGGGCATGCCGCAGGTCAAGGAATTTTGGCTGGTGGGATCTAGGAGAAGAGCCTTCTCTGCCATGGCTCCTTCCTTTTGAAACACCTTGCACCCCCTCCCCGGGGTGAGATCCACTCCCACCCTCCTGACCTTCTATAATGGCCTGAAGACCTGGCTCTGCCAGCTGTCTTGGGGCCCCAACAGGGGAGTATCACGCAGGAGGTGGTTGATGGTCCAACAGAAGATTCCACCTCTCCCCTGAGCAACCTGCTTCATCCCTCCCCATCTTTTAATTATAATTTAATTACAATTTGTATTTTAATTAAAAATACTTTTTACGGTTTCATTGCTCTTAATGTTGTAAGCTGTCCAGAGTCAACTTGTGGTGAGATGGGTGGCAAACAATGTTAATAAATAAATAGGGAGAGGGAACAAAGATGGTGAAGGGAAAGCACCTAGTGATCAGAGTGCACTGGTAAATTCCTATTTTTATCTTAGATTATCTTTTTTACTTTTTTAAATGACTGGACCCTGTGCTTAACTGTATTTGACTAACTTCCAAACAACTGGCAGATAACTGTGGATTGTTTATACATTACTGACAAGAGATTACAGCATGGGAAAGAGGAAGAAACAACGAAGAACGAATTCTGGCACACAGATATTGCTTAAGCCATGTAACCAACAAAAAATAGATAACTTAATGGACATTTTAAAAAAGGCATCTGACAACCAAAACATAAGTAATGGCTGCACCAACACTAACATTATTACTAAACCAAGTCCTGGGCATGTTTCAGAAATGCATTTACTCGACCTTTGCACAATAAATTGACTCACAGGAAACCCTATGCCCAAAACTACTCCAGTTTCTGTAACCCAAAACAGACTCTACAGCTGAACTGAGAGAAAAGAGAACAAACTCCAAATAAATCCACTCCCCAACTTGTGAACTACAGGGGGGCTGAAAACAGATCAAAACAAATGATTCTGCCTACACGACCTGGGTCATAACAGCAAGCCACAGAATTGGTCAGAGTTCCAAAATACGGTGCAAAGGGAGGAAGAAACATCAAATGCCTTCTGGGTGTGTCTCCTGGAAGCAGAGGTTGCCTATGCCTATTTGGACATTAACAACTGCAAAGACCAGTGGATCTTGGCCTCTGCTTTCGTGGACCAATTTGTCAATGATATTGGGAGCCATTTTCATAGGATCATCTCCAGCTGGTCAACCCTAGAGATTCCAGAGTTGCTCAGGAATGCCACCTTTGTATTCAACCAAAGGGAAGAAGATAGGGAAAGGAAGGAGGCAGAAAGAGAAAATGAGAGTGAGAGTGAGAGGAAGAGGAAGAGAAGGGCAGAAAGAAGGGAGGACTTAAAAATGTTTGCAGCCCTGAGGAACAACCGGAGGCACCCTAGCTACCAGTTTTCGGACTGACAGTGAAGGTGCTTCCAGTGTGGCAAGGAGGGATGCCTAAGAAAGAATTGTCAGCATTGTTTTCAATGCAGAGAAGAGGGACATTTCAGAAGGAAATGTAGGGAAGTCTACTCCTTTCAATCTCAAAACTGCTATGGCCCACTAGAGGCTCCATTCCCCAGGGGACCTTCTACCCTACCTAGGGCCCAAAGAACCCCAGGGCGAACCCACCATGTGCAGTCTGAGGATGATTTTGAACCCCAATGACTAGTCACAAAAGGGAACCAATATGCAGACTCGAGCACAATTGGGTGCTCGAGCACAATTGGGAGGCAATGCAACCTTCACCATTGTTTATGATCGCCCCAGCCCTACTAATGCAAGCTGAGATTCCTTATGAGAACTTTTTAGAAAAGGGGGAGGCGGAACATTGGAAAGAAAAAAAATGAGGCAGTTTTTGAGGAAGGTTTCTGTTGAGTCTGAGATGGTCGGCCCATAGCTGCCTGCCATCTACTGCATCTGATTTGCCAGCAACTGCACTCAAAGGGACATTACAGGATCCAAGCCATGGTAGATGCCACCAGGAGGGTTTGGTATGCACCAGGCATATACATGGAAGCTGCACAGACAACAAAGAAATGCCTGACATGCCCAGCCAAAAATGCTTCCTCTTGGAAGGTCGCACATGTAGAGAGGCGGCCATGGACACAGCACCCCTTTGAAAAACTGCAACTCAACTTCATCCAGTTGCCCAGAAGTAATGGTACCAATATGCCCTAGTGTGGCGGGACCAATTCATACACTGGGCGGAAGCCTCCCCTGCTGCCACACTACTACACTCAAAACAGCAAGGCACCTCCTAAAGGATGTAGTGTCTAGGTTCAGAGTACCCAGCACTCTGGATATGGACCAAGGAAAACATTTTGTCTTATAAGTATTACAAGCACTAGGAATAACATACTCATTATCACCCCCAATCTTCGGGGGGTGGGTTGTGGAGAGGACCAATAGGGAAATAAAGACCCTGCTAGGCAAACTCTGTCAGGAAACATGTTTATCATGGCCCCAGGTTCATCACCCCTTCAAACTGCTTTTCGGGGAGCTTCCGGTGGCTCCGCCGGCATCGCCAGGTGCTTTTTTTTAAAGCGCCAAGCCAAGGCTCCGTAGAACCGCAAGAACAGCGACAATCAGCTGTCTTGCGGTTTGGAAACTTTCCCCCCTGTGAAAGGGGGGAAGGTGAGTAGACGGGTGGGGTAGAGCTCCCTAAGAGCACCAGATTTTACCCATAGTCTGGTGCTTGAAGATGAGAGCTCCCCGCGAAGCCTGTCAGCACTCCGGAACTTGGATGTCTCTGCTTTTTTTGCAGAGCTAGATGTTGCGTCCATCCCAGCAACTTATTTTAAAATAACAGATTTGACTCGAACTGGCTGAGCAGATGCAGGATCAATGACAACTGCAAGTATCTGATATTTTTAACTCCAGGGAATTTATTTTCTTTTTAAAGAGAAAATTTTCTATGGGAAGAAAGGGAAAGCAAGATGGCGTTTTAGTTTCAACAGGGCGAGAAGAAGTGAAAGTGAAAATTAATGATTGCCAAAGTCCCTGTTTGAAATGAAGGATTCTATCTTATTAAGTGGATTATTCAAGGATGAGAATAATTGCAACAAGTGAGGCAGCAATATAAAGTATAATAAGCTTTTTTTGATACCCTTTGCCTTTTTTCTTTTTTTTTCTTTTTTTTTCTTTTTTTCTCCTTTTTTTTCTATTCTGTCCTCTTTGAAAAAGGAAGAAGGAGGGGAAGATGGCTGGTTCTTTTGAAATTAATGCTGGGTTATTTAACCCACAAATAAGGTCTGATTTTTTTGAAGAAGCTACGAAGTCAATTACCTCTGCAATATTGCAAAAACATGATACTTTTTATGATACTTTTTTTCAAGTTAGAAATAAAGAAACAAATGAAGATACTGTACTTAATAGTGAGGTGATGACTGAAGAGCTGGAACAAGAAAAACAGCCTGTTGTGATTTTGGAAAATAAAATGGAGGCATTGCAGAATAAGAAGGAAGAATTTTTGGGAGATGTTGGGATTTGGGAGTTAAATTTTTCTAACAAAATCCCAACTGTACTTAAACAGCAGTTTATTCTGGAAGATACAGTCTTGCGAAAATTATGTTGCATGCAACAGTCTCAGAAACTTCAAGAGTGTTACAGAGTTAAAAAAGGTGGAGTAATTAGAGTGAAGAAAAAGATTCGTAAAAAGTCAGACAAAAGGATCAGAGAGGAGGAAAATAACCCTCCTTGGTAAGAAGATGGTCCATAAAAGGCTTTATTTAAGAAGACAACATTCAACAGTTTAATGCCAGCTAATTAAGTGAGGAATGTTGATGAAAGGCAAACTATAGACAATTTGGAATATTTTGAGAAGAATAAACAGATCATTGCAATGCTGGTGATTTTGGATGTGAAGTAACCCTTGGCCTGAGTGAATTAAAATCTTTTATTAAAGACTGCAATAAAGATGGATTTAACTGTAACTGCAGACTGAATATGATAGCTAATTTGAGGTTTTTTTGTTTTGTTTGAGTGTAATAGTCATAAAGGGAGGAAGATTACTGTTCTAGGGCAATTGCAGATGATCTGGTGGTTACCCTAACATGGTTGATGAATTCAATAATCTAGTTGAAAGCGTGGCTGGATTTGATAAATACCATATGGAATATAAATACAAAGTCACTTGGGGGGTTTTTTATATAAAGAAGTATTTTTTATGCAGGAGGGTAGGTGACAATTGAAGATATTATAAATACTGTTGGAAGTTGGGAATAATTAAGAAGATCAAGAACTGGTTTAATATCTTAGGAAGATGAGAACGATCAAGAAGATTACAGAAGAAGTAAAATGTATTGTCAAATTTATAATAGGTCTGATTACTAATTGTAACTTAATTAGAAAATGTATCTTTTTTTTTCTCTTTTCTTAAGGACTTATATACTTTTTTTGCTTTTGTTTTAAATTTAGGGATTTATAAATTGTTTAGAACTGGTTAAATATTAATTGGTTAAAATGAGTAATTATAGGTTTATTAAAATGTATTGCTAAATTAATAATAGGCTTGATTATTAAGTATTGTTTTTTTTCTCCTTTTGTCAGAATATGTTTTTTGTAAAATTTTATAATAACTGGACTTTAATGATTTAAAACTGGAGGACAGAACAAGGGTTTATATATAATATTTTGTTTTAAATTGTCTTAAATTTATTGATTTATGATGAGGTCTTTAGGTAAGAAGTGAAGAAATATTTTGCTAAATTGTTAAGTTTGATTATGTAATATTGGATTGTGTAACTAAAGTGCCTCAATTGCAAATGGATTTTAATTGTGTAATAACTACAAAGTAGAAGAAGAAGTAAGATTTGCTTTCTTTTTATCTAATTGTTTCATGATTGTGTGTTGTGTGAGAGGGAGTTAAAATTATAGACAGTTATTTTATGTATTTTTAATAAGTTTGGTGTATTTTATATCCTGTATTTGCTCCGGGAAGTCGGGGGTGGGGAGGGGGGAGAAAATTTTTTGTAAAAGTTGTAAAACTTTTTTTCAATAAAAAAACAAAAACAAACTGCTTTTCGGCTGGCCACCAAATACTTTAAAAGGTTTAGACACACATTCTCTTAGCTTAGAAAGGGGGAACACGGTCTTGTCTTCTTATCTTTCAGCCCTATACAGACAGCTTTGAAGGCTGTGGAAGCAGACACATTAACACAGATGCTGCTCCTGGAAGAAGCGCTCCACCCTTTCGAGCCAGGAGATTGGGTATGGATCCGATCTTTCACATGGAGATCCCCACTACAACCGAAGTGGATTGGACCCTTCCAGGTCTTGCTGACCACCCAGAGTGCTGTAAAGGTTGCAGAAAAGGACTCCTGGATCCATGGCATCAGGAACAATAAAATAATAATAAGAAACAAAATAAGAATATGTTAGAAGAATGTAAAAGACTGGAATTAGAATTACAACGTGAACCACAAAAAAAGGAATTGAAAAATCAAATGGATATTATAAAGCATAAAATGAATTTATTGGAGAAGGAAGAATTGGCACTTAAAATTAAAAGTGCAAAACAAAACTTTTTTGAGAATGCAAACAAACCTGGTAGATGGTTGGCCTATAAATTGAAAAAAGAGAGGGAAAAAAACCTGATACACTGTCTAAGCGATGAGGAAGGTACACTTCATTATCAAAATGAGGAGGAAAAAAGTAGTTATAAATAGCAATAGCACTTAGACTTATATACCGCTTCATAGTGCTTTTAGAGCCCTCTCTAAGTGGTTTACAGAGTCAGCATATTGCCCCCAACAATCTGGGTCCTCATTTTACTCACCTCAGAAGGATGGAAGGCTGAGTCAACCTTGAGCCGGTGAGATTTGAACTGCCGAACTGCAGCTATCAGGCAGCTGATGTAGCCTGCAGTGCTGCACTCTAACCACTGCACCACCTCGGCTCTTAAAGAATACTATGAGAACTTATTTGATAAGGAGGAAATCTTGGATAATAAAATACGACAATATATGGAACAGTCTGATCTCCCTAAGGTACCAGACACAGTCAAAGATATGTTAAACCAACGCATAACTATGTTTGAAGTGACAGAAGCGATCAAGAAGCACAAAAATAATAAAACACCAGGGCCGGATGGATTACCAGCAGAATTTTATAAAAAATTAGAAGAGGTACTAAGCCCAGTGATGGTGGAAGTCTACAATGAAGTATTACTGGAAGCAAAAATACCGAACTCATGGATGGAGGCAAATATTACCCTTATCCTGAAAGATGACTTAGATCTAATGCACATAAAGAACTATAGGCCAATATCTTTATTGAATGCAGACTACAAAATATACACTTAAATAATAGCAGAGAGACTAAAAAGATATCTGAATGAATTTATACATCCAGACCAGAATGGATTCTTACCAAAAAGACAGATTAAATACAACATGAGAATGATCTTAGACACACTGGATTATTATGAGACACACCCCGGAAAACAAATGGCGTTGCTGTTCTTAGATGCACAGAAACCTTTTGATAATGTTAACTGGCAATTTATGTTGGCACAATTAGAATATATGGACTTTGGGAAGAAATTTATTAATATGATCAGAGCAATCTACTGTAAACAATCAGCAAGGGTGATAGTTAATGGTGACACGACTGAGAATTTTGACATAAAGAAAGGCACAAGACAGGGATGTCCACTGTCCCCATTGCTATTTATTTTGACGAAGGAAGTGTTAACCAGAAATATCCGAAAAGACGAAGAAATAAGAGGAATAGAAATTAAAAAGGAACAATACAAATTACAGGCATTTGCTGATGATTTGGTCTTTATATTAGAAGACCCCTTAGAGACTGGACTGAAGCTTATTAAAAAAATAGAAGAATACGGGGAAGTAGCGGGACTGAAAATAAATAAAGATAAGACAAAGATCTTAGTCAAGAATGTTACAGACACACAAAAAAGAAGGCTAATGGAAAGAATTAACATACAGATAGTTTAAAAAGTGAAATACTTAGGTATACAATTAACAGCGAAATGTGCAACAATTAAAGAGGATAACTATATGAAATTACTGAGGCATGTGTGGATTTTAGTCCAATATCTTTTAGCTTCTACGCATGTCCACCACATATGGTAATATGAGCCCGGTATCTGATGACATTTCCAACACTGTTCCGATTTATTTTTGAACATTCTAGTGATTCTCATTGGGGGTAAATGCCACCTGTAAAACATCGTATACAAATTCTCCTTATATGCTGTTGACATTGTCATTTTATAATTTTGCGACCACAATTTTTGTCATTTCTCTAAATCAATTCCATGACCAAAATTTTTCCCCCATGCAATCATTATTTCTTTAACGTGTTCTTCTTCCAATCTTACCTCTAATAAATAACCATACAATTTTTTAATTACATAGTCAACAGAACCTGTTAAAATTTTATCTAAATTAGTCAAATTACTATAAAAACCCTGTCTTAAAATCTTTATCATATCTAGAATGTATTTGCATATATGAAAACCAATCCATCTTTATCTCTTGTTCTTCTAATTCTTGCTTCGATTTAAGTTCACCCTTTTCATTCAATAATTCACTATATCTAACAATTTGTTCCTTTCTAAATGTTATTGAGTATGAGAATGCTTCAATAGTAGATAACCAGACTGGAATTTTTAAATAATGTTGTCTTTTAATCTTCTCCCAATTGAATAACAAAGACTCTAGTATAACATGTCTTCTAAAATACCCGTGTTTTTGTACTCTTGTACCATAAGAAAGCATGCCAGCCCAACAGCAAATCATGTCCTTCTAAAGTCAACAATCTAATATTTCTTACCATTATCCATTCTTTAATCCACATCAAATTAGTTGCTTGATAATATAATTTCCAATCCGGCAAGCCAAAACCTCCTCTTAATCTAACATCTTGCAACAATTTTAATTTTATCCTTGCCTTTTTACCCTGCCAAATATATTTTAACACAATTTTATTCAAATCTTCAAAATAATCTTTTCCCAGTTTAATTGGAATTGTCTGGAACAAATACAAAATTATAGGCAATATGTTCATCTTAATAGTTGATATCCTCCTTATCAATGATAATTGCAAATTCTCCCATTTAGCCAAATCTGTCACTATCTGTTGTTTAAGTTTATTGTAATTATTCTCCTTAAGTGTACTGCATCTTGCTGATAAATGTATCCCTAAATACTTAACCTTGTTTGTGACCTGCATCTTTGATACTTTTGCCAATTCTTCTGTTTTTTAAACATATTTTTTGTCAAAATCTTTATCTTTATTTATTTTCAAACCAGCAACCTTTCCAAAGTCTCCTATTTTATCTATTAATTTGTTTATTGATTCAAATGGATCTTCCAAAATAAACACCAGGTCATCAGCAAATGCTTACAACTTATATTCTTGATTTTGAATTTTCATTCCTTTTATTTCTTTTTCTTCTCTAATGTTTCTGTTTAATACTTCTAGTGTTAACACAAACAACAGTGGTGACAGTGGACAACCTTGTCTTGTTCCTTTTTGTATTTCAATAGATTCTGTCAATTCTCCATTTATCATTACTTTTGCTGTTTGTTTATGATATATAGCTTCTATGGCTTGAATGAATTTCCTCCCAAAGCCCATCTGATGGAGCTGTAATAACATAAATCGCCAGTTCATGTTATCAAAGGCTTTCTGTGCATCCAAAAACATCAGAGACATTTGCTTCTCAGGATGTGCCTCATACTACTCCAAAGTGTCCAGAATTATCCTCAAATTATCTCTGATCTGCCTTTTTGGCAGAAATCCATTTTGATCCGGATGTATAAAATTATTTAAATATCTTTTAAGTCTTTCTGCCAATACTGTAGCGAAGATTTTATAATCTGAGTTTAGTAGTGATATAGGTCTATAGTTCTTGACTTGTTGTGGGTCGGCATCTTCCTTTGGGACAAGTGTAATATACTGTATGCTTCCAACCATGAATTGGGTATTTCCATCTTCGACATTACTTCATTCATAACTTCTAACAGTGGGAGACTCAGTGATTCTTGTAGTCTTATAATATTCCGCTGGCAAACCATCTGGGCCTGGCGCCTTTCCAATCCTTTGTTTTTTAAGTGCTTCCGTCAGTTCTATCATTGTTATATTTCCATCTAACATCATCTTGGTGTCTTTAGGAATCTGAGGTAAATTTGCCTCGAGTAAATATTGTTTAACACTTTCTTCCTCTATGTTTTCATTTTCATATAATTTTTTATAGTAATCTTGTACAATATTTTTCTTCTCTTCATTCCCAAATCTAATTTGTACTTGATCATCTACTAATTTCATTATTTTTCTTGATTCTCTCTCTTTTTTCAATGTATATGCTAGCCATCTACCTTGTTTATTGGCTTCCTCAAAGTAGTTTTGTTTAGCATTTCTAATTTTTTGTGCTAGATCTTCTTTTTCCAATAGTCCCATTTTATGTTTAGTTATGTCCATTTTCAGTTTAATATCCTTTTTTTGTGGGAACTTCTGTAGTTCTTTTTCAAGTTCCTTATAATCATCCTCTAATGTTTTATAACTTTGCCTCTTCTTAATATTTCTTTTTCTTGTATAGTCAATTATCAGGCCTCTGGCATAAGCTTTCATAGTGTCCCACAAATTTTGCATTGATGTATCCTCTTTTTTGTTTTCTTTAAAAAAAATCTAGTTCTTTCTCCATTTTCTGTACAAAGTCCTTTTCTTTTAATACTGTAGTGTTTAAAGTCCATCTGGGCCTTCTCCTTTGTCCTTTCCATCTCACTATCATTAGATTATGGTCTGCCCAGGTATTGGCTTCTATATAAATTTCTTCTATAATAGAGGTCAATTCCGTTGTCATCCATATCATATCTATTCTAGACCATGATAAGTGTCTATTAGAATAAAAAGTATATTGTCTCTTTTTTGCATTTCTTTCCCTCCATATGTCTTTTAAATTCATTTCCTCTGTCATCTTAAAGAAGGATTTCGGCAGGGTTTCCTACTTTGTTTTGTTACCTTCTGTGTGTTATAGTCCATTTTCCCATCTACTATGCCATTAAAGTCTCCCATCATACAAATATTTTCATAGTCCAATTCAATTAATCTCATATGTAGTTTACTATAAAAATCTTCTTGATTGTCATTTGGAGCATATATCGCTATTAACAGTATTTTCTTGTTATTATCTATCATTTCCACCATCAAAATTCTTCCCTCTTCATCTGCATAATTTTTTTCCGCTGATATTGTAGCTCTAATATATAAAACCACTCCTCTTTTTTACATTGCAGTAATGAAGTTTTGGCTGTATCAACATTTGTTCATGTTGCTTTTTAATATGCACTTCTTGTAAACAAATTATATCCAATTTTAATTTCTCTAATTTATGAAATACCTTTCTTCTTTTAGTTGCTATATTAAGTCCATTTATGTTTATTGTTATCAATTTTTTCTCATCCATATTTATACTTTATATGAAGGATTTGCTGCTCTAGTGGATCTCGGTTCACATTGTTCTTTATAGTCTAATATGCCCCCTACTGCACCTTCCTCCTGTTCAATCATTGCCAAACTTTCCTCTTGTAATTCTACCAATGGCTCTTCTCTTCTTAACTCTACTTCCTTCTAAGATTTTCAGCGTAAAATGCTTTGGCTTTATCAATTGAAACTATTTTAAATCTTTTCAATTGCCATGTAAACACCAAGCCTTCTGGTATCAACCATCTGTAATTCACACCTTTCTGAAGCAATATTTTCATCAGGAATTGATATTCTCTTCTCATCTCTCTCACTTTTCTCAGTATTTGCTTCAGGACCATAATTTCCTTGCCCCTATATTTCAGTGTTTTCTCTTTTGTAATCTGCAATATTTGCGTTTTAATTGATTTCTTGGTGAATCTTATATGAACTTCTCTTGGTACTTTATTTCTCATTGCGTATCTTGTGTATACTTGATACATCTCGTCAATGTCATTAAACTTTTTTCTTTGTGGGGGGCGGAGCTGACGTCACGACTAGACAGCGGGAAGATTTCGGTGCTCCGAGATCACTGTTGATATCTCCACCACTGGACGGTCCAGTTTGGACCTCACTGTCCTTTAGAGACAGTGATAGAGGAGGGCAAATTCTGTTGATCCCTGGGACACCACAAAGTCCCTGGTTGATCCAGGAGAAGCCCTTTTTTCCGGCAGTGAAGAGGCAGCCATTAAGCTGCTGAAGTTGGGATAGCTCCGGAACGGAAGAGAATGAGTGAAAGTGTGACGACTTGGTGAGAGACTTTTAAAATAGTTTTTAAGAACACCCTGGAGTGAAAAGATAATTAAAATTGGAGATAGAAGAAATTAAGTGGCGGAATTGAGCCTGAATTTAAGTTAATTTTCCTGCAATACAATTTATTTCTTTTTGTGGATGCTTGTGGAGAGTTTTATTTTTTTTAAATTTGACTGGACTGGATTGGAAGGGAGATTTTTCTTTTTGGACTGGTTTAATTATTAAATTTTTGGTGCCTTTTTAGTTTATAAGATTTTGGATTAGTTTTGTTATCTCCTTTTTTGGCTAAATTTTATTTTTTATTTTTACTTTTCTTCGGCTTTATTGTATATTGGATATAGAGGGAGAGTGGATGGAGTAAGAAACACTGCCATCTAGTGGATTGAAACATTGTATCCTTTCTTTCTTCTATTTCTCACTTGTGAAAGAAAGTAGCAACTGTTATTCCACTTCTTCCCCTTTCAATTATTTTTAATTGGACTATGTTTGCTTTTAGAAGATTTTTAGTATTTTCAAGTTTTTGAAATATATTTTCTCCTCCCTTTTTTTCTCTTCTCTTTTTTTCTTTTCCTTTTTCCCTTCTCATAAAATGTTATCTTTTAATTGGATTAAGGCACATAAGAGCCTGAAGAAATTTTTTTTTTTGTTAATCTGGTTTTTACTACTCTACTCAATTGGATTAGGGCACACAAGAGCCTGAAAATTGTTTGTTTGGGGTATTTTTGGTTTTTTCCTTTGCCTATGGTTATTTGGGACAGTATCTGTCCTCCATAAAAATGGATTAGGGTTGAGAAGAACCTGAAGATATCCTTTGATTTGAATAGTTTGTAACTACTTTATAGACATGAGTAAAAAGGCAGCAGTTATCAGCTCTTCTGGATCGACTCCTTCTTCACCATCGGGAGGACAACGATCAATACAGGCAATGTTGCAGCAGGAAAAAGAGAAGGAATGTGAGAAAGAGAAGGATGCGACAATGCAGATGATTTTGCAAGGAATACAAGATATAAAATTAAAAATAGAAAAGATTGAACAAAGAACAGGGGAAACAGATGGAAAAGTGGAAAACATACAACAGATGATGAAGAAGTACGAGGACAGACTTGAAAAAATTGAAAAAGAAGAACAAAGAGACAAAAAAATTAGAGATATGGATAATATATTAGAAGAGGTTGAACATGACAAGAGTGGAATAGGATGGGAGATGGACAAATCAGAATTTTATTTAAGATTTCAAAATGTTGAGGACGAAAAAGGAGAAAACGTGGCAGAAAAAATGATAGAAAAACTATGGAGAGAAATTTATGATGTTATGTACTATTGTAAATTATCTTGATATAGAGTTATATTATCAATGTTATTGTAATGAATACAACATGAAGTATGCGAACTATGAATTTTCAAATAACTGTACCCAGTTCACACAGTTTGCGGGAGATGAAAAGTATTATAAATAAAATAAATAAAACTTTTTTAAAAAGGAACAATAACCTGGCAGAACCAGAAGCAGAACAATTAAGGATGAAGGTATCTGCAGCCCTCACCAGTGCCAAAACACCCCCTTCCAACCTCACAATTCAAGAAAGGAGAGCAGTGACATCCCTAGGAAGAGAACCAAACATCACCATCCTACCAGCTGATAAAGGAAGATGCACAGTCATCCTAAACACAGATGATAAGGAGAAGGTGAACAATCTTCTGAAGGACACTGCTACGTATGAGACTCTGAAGAGAGATCCCACCAGCGGTAACAAGAAAAAGGTAATTGATTTCTTGCAACACCTACTGAAGGACAATGCCATCGACAAGCCACAATATTACCGTCTTTACCCTGAGTAAGTCCCCCATTGTGGCCAATCTCTACATGCAAGATGTAGAAACCAAAGCCCTAGACTCCTTCACAGGAATTCCACCCACTCACTGGTATAGGTATGTGGATGATATGTGGGTCAAGATCAAAACACAGGAATTGGAAGCGTTCACCAAACGTATCAACTCTGTGGACAGATACATCAAATTCACACAGGAAGATGTTAAGGAAAATAGTCTAGCCTTCCTGGACTGTGCAGTACACATTAAGGAAGACAGAAGCCTTAACATTGAAGTTTACAGAAAACCCAATCACACAGATCAATATTTACATTTTGATTCCCACCACCCACTGGAGCACAAAATGGGACTCATCACAAACCCTACACCATCGAGCTGAAGGCCTGCCTACCAGCAAAGAGAGGAAAGAAAAAGAACTAAAACACATCAAGGAAGCCGTTGGAATGAAGGTTGGACTTACCTTGAACGTTCCATCTAAGTGCACTGCTAGAGAGTCCAAGCGCAGGTTAATTTCAGTCTGTTATGATGTCGCTGAGTTGGAATTTCTTTGGCCACGCCTTCTTCCTCCAGCCGAGCCTCAATTTTTTCAACGAAACCAGAACCAAGAAAGACGCGACACATCCGAAGAACTGACCACTCCTGGACCCCGGACCCGTACAAGCCAGGGTGGGATTGGACTCTCTAGCAGTGCACATAGATGGAACGTCCAAGGTAAGTCCAACGTTCCATCTACTGTGCACTGCTTGGAGAGTCCAAGCGTGGGATATACCCAAGCTAAAGTGATGTTGGGAGGGAAACAGGTTGGTCCAGGGTCCCCTCGGCCTGCAGGACTCTCTGTAAAACACGCCTCCCAAATGCTGCTTCAGCTGAAGCATACTGATCTAACTTGTAGTTCCTCACGAACGCAGAAGGGGTAGCCCGAGTGGCCGCTCTGCAAATCTCCAAAATTGATGCTTGTGTAGCCCAGGCCGCCGTGGTGGCTGCACTGAGAGTAGAGTGCGCCATGATGCGTCGTGGTACAGGACGAGCTTGTTGTTCGTACGCTAATGCAATGCATGCCTTGAGCCAACGTCCAATGGTGGATGGAGATACCTTCTTCCCCATCGAAGTGGGCTGGAAGGACACGAACAAAGCCTCCGTCCTCCGGAATGACGCGGTGCGCTTAATGTACCTCTTTAAGGCACAGCGTACATCCAACGTATGCCAGCACTTTTCCCTCGGATGTTGTGGATTGGGGCAAAAGTCTGGCAGAATAACCTCCTGTGCCCTGTGAAACCAGGAATTTATTTTTGGCACAAATGTAGGGTCCAATCTAAGAATAACTCTGTCCGAGTGAAAAATGCATAAATCCTGGCACACTGAAAGTGCAGTCAACTCCGATATTCGGCGTGCAGACATGATCGCAACTAAGAACACAACCTTAAACGTAAACAGTCTAAGCGTGGTAGTCCACAGTGGTTCAAAAAGAGGCAAGGCGAGTGCTTGTAAAACCAAGGATAGGTCCCAGGTTGGGTACCTATGTACAGTTGGTGGTAATAGGTTGGCTGCACCCCTCAGAAACCTACGAACCTTAGGATGGTGAGAGAGAGGAATAGGTCCTTCGCCAGGCAAGATGGTAGCCAATGCTGCAACTTGGCGCCTGAGCATATTGGTCGACAATTTGTTTCCCAGACCCCGCTGCAGGAACTGTAGCACCTGTGGAACTGTGGCAGAGGTAGGATCTAGATGTACAGTGGCGCACCATCGACGGAAGGAAGCCCAGGTGGCATTATAAATCCTGGTCGTAGACGGTTTCCTAGATGCAAGGATGGTAGAAATCACCTCTGGTTAGTAGTGACCTTTCCTGAGGGTCTCCCGCTCAAGCGCCAAGCGGCCAACTTGAGCCATTGGGGGTCCGGATGTTGAAGGGCCCCTTGGCTGAGGGAGACCATGTGCGATGGCAATATCCATGGAGGTGCTATTGACAGTAACATCAGGTCCGCGAACCAGGGACGTCTCAGCCAATGCAGGGCCACTAACAGCACTTCCACCTCCTCCTCCAGAATTTTCCGGATCACCCTCTGGAGAAGAGGAATGAGAGGAAAGGCGTAAAGAAGGTCGGGGGGCCACGGACAACGAAGGGCGTCGGCCCCCTCTGCTGTTGGAGTCCAAAATCGAGTGAAGAACTGAGGTAGGTGAGTCCAAATAAGTCCAAGACCAGAACCCCGAATCGAACTGTGATGCGATGAAACAAGTCCGGATGAAGACGCCATTCTGACTGGTCTATTGTTGTTCGACTCAACCAGTCTGCTGTGGAGTTGGATGTCCTGGCGATGTGTTCCGCCCATAAGGACAGAAGATGTCGTTCAGCCCAGAGACCCAATTTCTTCGCCTCGCACAAGGAGTTTGGAGCGGGTGCCTCCTTGGCGGTTGATATGTGCCTTGGCCGTGACATTGTCTGTTAACAAAAGGACGTGCTGATTTGCCAACTTGGTTTGAAAAGGGGCGTTGGTCCTACCTGACACGCTCCTTCTCATTGAGTGGAGACAGCAGCCAGTATGGGTTATGCTAGCCCAATCAGCTTGAAGGACTGAGTCTGTCAATCATGCTTGGACCCGCCTTTGTTGCCGGGTAGACCAGCTTTTGGCGAAGACCTGAAGGACAGACCCGGCATGTGGGAAAAGGAGAGAAAACAACAGGCCCAGAAGGCAAGCAGGAGAAACAGAAAGGACCAGACTGTTGTGGCTCCGACCCCTGAGGCCATCGCATCGGAGGAAGAAGGCTCCGAACAGGAGGGAGAGGAGTTAGCCAGGCCTCCCTCCCCCAGCCCCTCCTCCCTGGTAATTCATCAGCTGCCGGCCGAAGGAGAGGAGATGAGTCAGGAGCCAGGTGTCTCCGATCAGTCGGA
>WNWU01012943.1:165291-204161 GCA_012654045.1 Ptyas mucosa | reverse complement strand
GTCTGTCTGTGTGGGTTTGTGTGTGGGTGGAGGACGGGGACAGAACATCTTGTCCGTCACCTGAAATGTAAACCATCGTTTAACCACGATGGACCAACAGCTGCAGCAGCAGTTACAGCAGCTGCAAGATGCCAATCAGCTTCTGCAGCAGCAAGTGGCACAGCTAACTGCCCAGCTTGCTTTGGGGAATGCTCCTGCAGCTCCCCCCCCTCTTCCTCCTCCTCCCCCTCCTCCCCGTTCCAGACGCCCAGTGAACATGCCAGAGAGGTTTTCTGGGCAGACGGAGATGTTCCCGGCCTTCCTGGGACAGTGCCAGCTTTTCATGGCAATGAGGCCGGAGGATTTTCCGGATGATCGGGCTCGGGTGGCATTCACGATCAGCTACCTTTCCGGCTCTGCTGCCCGATGGGCCACGCCCCTGTTGTTGCAAAACAGCCCCTTGCTTCTGGACTATCAGGGCTTTTTGCAACACCTGTGCGTGATGTACGAGGACCCCCTCCGGGTTCAGACAGCAGCGAGGCGCATCAAGGACCTCCGACAAGGGAAGCGCCCCCTGCAGGACTATATTGCGGAGTTTCGACTTCTCAGCCAGGACTCGGCCTGGAATGAGGCAGCGCTCATGGACGCTTTCCAGGATGGCCTCTCGGATGAGTTGCAGGACGAGTTGGTTCGGGTGGAGGTGCCTCAGACCCTCGATGCGCTGGTGATCCAGTGCCTGCGGATCGACACCCGCCTCCTCCGGCGACGGCCTCGTCGGGCTCTTCAGGACCCCCCGGCAGCTCCCACACCCTCGCGTCCTGCACCGACAGCGCCTCGGACCATCCCGCGTTTGGTGACGACGGTTGAAAAGCCCATGGAGCTCGGAGCGGCCAGACCTCACCTGACGGCCCAGGAGCGGATGCAGAGACGCCAGGAAAGACTGTGCTTGTATTGTGGCGAGACTGGACATTTTGCCGCCTCGTGCCCCAGGAAGCGGAGGGGGGCGCCCAAGCCTGTTCCGGAGTCTCGGCGTGACCAGCCGGGAAACGGGCCAGGCCTGGTCTAGGGGAAACCCTGGGCCAGGCACGTAACCAGGCCCCGCCGGAGTTGGCGGCTGTGGACTGTGAGCCCCCTCGGCATTTGATTCTAGACACTCGGGTTTTGTTGGCCAACTGGTCGGAGGGGCTCCAGGCGCATGCGCTGGTGGACTCAGGGGCTACGACGAACTTTATGGACCAGGCCTTTGTGGCCCATTATAAGGTCCCCTTGGTTCCGGTGGACCCTCCGTTGCGGGTCGAGACTATTGATGGGCGGGAACTCGTGGCGGGGCCCATCAAGTTTGCTACTCAGCCCTTGCGCCTCGCCATTGGGACGCACGAGGAGGCTATCCAATTCTATGTGGCAGCGGACCTCCATTTCCCTGTGGTCTTGGGAATGGCCTGGCTACGGGCCCACGACCCTCAGGTGGCCTGGTCGAGGAATGCCATCTTGTTCCCGAGCCTGCAGTGCGTCGACCACCTCCGCCACACCTGTGCTGGCCAGGACGTCTCCACCCCGGCCGTCTCCTTGCCTCCGGAGCTGACACCTTTTGCCGACGTGTTCAGCGAGAAGGAGGCGGACCGCTTGCCCCCGCACCGCCCCTACGACTGCGCGGTGGACCTGTTGCCCAATGCGCCTTTGCCGTCGGGACGCCTGTACTCAATGTCGGAGCCCGAGTTGGCCGCCCTCCGGGACTTTCTGGACAAAAACCTGCCCGAGGGTTCATCCGGCCTTCGACCTCCCCTCTCTCGGCCCCGGTCCTCTTTGTGAAGAAGAAGACGGGGGACTTACGCCTGTGCTGCGACTACGGGTGCCTGAATGCCATCATGGTGCGGAATCGCTACCCCCTGCCGTTGATCCCGGAGCTGATGGAGAGGTTGCGGGAGGCCTCAATCTTCACCAAGCTCGATCTCTGTGGGGCCTACAACCTGGTGCGCATGCGAGAGGGGGACGAGTGGAAGACGGCGTTTGGCACCCGGTACAGCCACTTCGAGTACACCGTCATGCCGTTCGGGTTGACCAACGCCCCCGCAGTCTTCCAGCATTTGATGAACGATGTGTTCCGGGATATGCTGGATCGGTTCGTGGTGATCTACCTGGATGACATTTTGATCTATTCCCGGACCCAGGAGAGCCACCTCCAGCATGTCCGCCAGGTCCTGCAGCGCCTGCGGGAGCACCAACTCTATGCGAAGTTGGAGAAATGTTACTTCTTCCAGACTTCCATAGAGTTCCTCGGGCACATCATCACCCCCGAGGGCATCGCCATGGACCCGCGCAAGGTGGAGGCCTTGTGCAGTTGGGAACCCCCGCATCGGGTGAAGGACGTCCAGCGCCTGTTGGGGTTTGCCAACTACTACCGGACCTTCATCCCAGGTTTCGCCACCTTGTCCTTGCCACTGACCCAGCTCCTGCGGAAGAAGGTCCCGTTCCGGTGGGGGCCCACGCAGCAGCAGGCTTTTGAGATCCTCAAGCGGGCTTTTGTTACGGAGCCGGTCCTGAAGCACCCCAATCCACACCGTTCGTTCGTGGTCGAGATGGACGTGTCCAACGTCGCGTTTGGGGCGGTGCTGCTACAGGCCCCGGTGGATGGCGGCACTCTTTTTCCCTGCACCTACTACTCCAGGAAGCTTAATCCTGCTGAGCAGAACTACACCATTTGGGAAAAGGAGTTGCTGGCTATCAAGGCCGCGTTCGAGGCTTGGCGGCATCACCTCGAGGGGGCCCGACACCAGGTGGAGGTGCGGACGGACCATCGGAACCTGGAGCACCTCACCATGGCCAGGAAGTTGAACCAGCGGCAGATCCGGTGGTCGCTCTTCTTTGCCCGGTTCAACTTCCGAGTCACGTACATTCCGAGCGGCCTCAATCAGAGGGCAGACGCCCTATCCCGCAAGCCGGAATACTTCTGTCCCAAGGACTCCCTTCTCCCCCGGACGGTGCTGCCAGCGGAATCCTTGGCCGCGGTCCAGGAACCGGTGGACTTGCGGGCTCAGGTGCGGGAGGCGCAGCGCTGGGATGACTGGTCGCAGCAGCGGAAAGCGGACGTTGGCCCCGCGTCCCCGTGGACCTTGGAGGAGGGTTTGCTGAAGCACCGGGGCTGGCTGTATGTGCCCACGAGTCCGCTCCGAGCCCTCGTCATGAACCAGTGCCATGACAACCCCGCGGCAGGGCACTTTGGGTTCTTTAAGACGTTGAACCTGGTGACGCGGATGTTTTGGTGGCCTCGGGTATGGCACGACGTGCATGCATACGTGACGTCCTGCGTGCCGTGCCGACAGGCCAAAGCCGCGTCCGGCCTACCTCCTGGGCTCCTTCAGCCGCTGCCGACACCGGAGAGACCGTGGGGATCCATCTCCATGGATTTCCTGACAGACCTGCCGCTGTCCGCCACGTTCACGACCGTCCTCGTGGTGGTGGACATGCTTACCAAAATGGCGCATTTCATCCCGTGCCGCGGCCTGCCGTTGGCCCGCACCACGGCACGTCTATTCCTGCAGCACATCTTCCGCCTCCATGGCCTGCCGGACCGGGTGGTGTCGGACCGCGGGGCCCAGTTCACGGTCCGCTTCTGGAAGAGCCTGATGGCCGCGTTGGAGGTGCAGGTGTGCCTGTCGTCGTCGCACCATTCGGAGACGGACGGGGGCACGGAGAAGGTCATCGGCATCCTGGAGCAGTACCTCTGCTGTTTTGTCAACCAGCAGCAGGACAACTGGGCCGAGTACCTTCCCCTGGCGGAGTTCACCTTCAACAACTCCCAGCACACCTCCACCCAGATGACCCCGTTCCATGCCAACGTTGGCTACCATCCCCGGCTCTTTCCTTTGGCGATTCCGGATTCCCCTGTTCCCGAGACCCGGGACTTCCTCTCGGAACTGCAGGCCGTGCAGCAACTGGTACGGCGGCAGCTGATCTGGGCGAAGGAGGATTACAAGCGGGTCGCCGACCGCTCGCGACGAGCTACACCACCGCTGGAAGTCGGGGATCGGGTGTGGCTGTCCACGAAGCACCTCCCCACGGACCGACCGGTGAAGAAACTGGACCACCGCTTCATCGGTCCCTTCCCCGTCGAGGCGGTCATTAACCCGGTGGCCTATCGGTTGACTCTGCCACGCTCCATGCGGCTCCACCCCGTGTTCCATCGGTCCCTCCTGGTCCCTGAGGCCCCGCCGTGTCGCCTCCGACACCCGCCGGCGCCTGCCCCTCCTGCCCCAGCCGACGAGGACGCCTTTGCGGCGTACGAGGTGGACAGCGTTCGGGACTCCCGTTGGTTGAAGGGGCGCTTCCAATACCTCATCGCCTGGAAGGGGTACGGGCCCGAGGATTTCACCTGGGTGGACGCTTCTGCTGTTCAGGCCCCCGACCTGGTTCGGGCCTTCCACGACCAGTTCCCATCCCGACCTCATCCCGACCGGCAAACCCGGGGGAAGAGCCCTGCGGTGGGCGATAGTGTTGTGGCTCCGACCCCTGAGGCCATCGCATCGGAGGAAGAAGGCTCCGAACAGGAGGGAGAGGAGTTAGCCAGGCCTCCCTCCCCCGGCCCCTCCTCCCTGGTAATTCATCAGCTGCCGGCTGAAGGAGAGGAGATGAGTCAGGAGCCAGGTGTCTCCGATCAGTCGGAGGATAATGAGGAAGGCCAGAGGTGGCTGGACCCACGCCAGCGCCGGCGTGATAAGAGAGCTCAACAAATGAGGAAGCGTGCCGGGGATTAGCTGAGTCACAGGCCACACCTCACAGGTTATTTAAGGAGTGGGGAAGCAGTTGGAATTCTGTGACGGACAAAGTTTTACCCTGGCTAGTCCTTGGAGCTAAGCATCAGCCGGTCGGAAAGATTTGGACTTTTGACTTATATTTTCCTTAATTGGGGTGTACGTGTGTTGTTATCTGGTGGAGGTATTTCCCCCCCCCCCCTTGTTTAGGAAAGACCTTGGCAGCCGGTTTACAAAGGGCTGCCAAGCCGTGATAACGAACCTTCCGTGTGTGTGCTACTCCTTTAACCCTCGTCTGTCTGTGTGGGTTTGTGTGTGGGTGGAGGACGGGGACAGAACACAGACTGACACAGGGAGGGCCTGGCTGCTGTCTCCACTCAACGAGAAGGAGCGTGTCAGGTAGGACCAACGCCCCTTCTCCATTGAGAGTGGAGACAGCAGCCAGTATGGGACATACCCAAGTTCACTATCCCGACAGTAGGGGGGGACCAGGCTGGTCCGCAACACCCTCCCTGGCAACGACCCACTGAAGAACCCGCCGTCCAAATGCAGCCTCTGCTGACACAAATTTGTCAGGTTTATAGTGTTGTATGAAAGGGACAGGCAAAGTCCACGTAGCTGCCCTGCAGATTTCGAGTAAGGGAGCCTGGGTAGCCCACGCTGCAGTAGTCGCCGCACTGCGGGTGGAATGGGCGGTCAACCGTGAAGGACGGGGCAGCGAACGAAGGTCATAGGGTAAGGGCAGAAATCAGGTAATATTAGCTCTTGTGCGCGATGAAATACAGAATTAACCTGTGGAATGAAGGTTGGATCCAAGCGGAGGACCACTCAATCCGTGTGGAACACGCAAGTTTCGAGCGAGTGGACAGAGCTGCAATCTCTGAAATTCTGCGAGCCGAGGTTATAGCCACCAAGAAGGCGACCTTGCAGGAGAGAAGCCGGAGACTGGAGGTCCGTAATGGCTCATATGGAGGGCTCATAAGCGACTCCAACACCAACGGGAGATCCCAGGTAGGGTATCTATGAATGACAAGAGGGCACAAGTTTGTGGCACCACGGAGGAATCAGCGAATCAGAGGATGTTGCACCAAGGATGACACTACTCCACAGGTAAGTACAGAGGACAAAGTGGCCACCTGGCGGCGCAAGGTATTAGGAGAAAGACCTTGGGCAAGGCCGCCTTGTAGAAAGACCAAAATGTTCACAATGGAAGGCTGAAGAGCAGGAACCCCATTCCTGGAGCACCAAGAGCAGAAGGACCGCCAGGTAGCAGAATAAATGCGTTCCGTCGAAGGGCGGCGTGAAGCTTGCAATGTTTGAATAACGTCCCCTGGAATGTCCGCGGACCTCAACGTGCTCCGCTCAACCGCCAAGCGGTCAGATTGAGCCAAGCTGGATCCGGGTGCAACAGAGCGCCCTGCGTAAGAATGTCCTCCCTGAGGGGGATACGCCAAGATGGGGCCACTGAGAGGGAGACAAGGTCCGCAAACCAGGGCCTCCGAGCCCAATGCGGCGCAACGAGTACAACTTCCACTTGCTCTAGGAGGATCTTGCGAATAACCCTGGGAAGGAGGGACGTCAGTGGAAAGGCGTACAAAAGTCCCGTCGGCTACGGGATTCGAAGAGTGTCGACACCGGCCGCCTGAGGTTCCGGATAGCAGGGAAAAAACCAGGGGAGTTGTCCAGTTGTGAACGTCTCAAAAAGATCGACCGTTGGAGTCCTAAACCGACGAGACAGCTCCTGGAAAATACGTTGATGGAGGCGCCACTCCGCATTGTCCACTCGTTGTCGGCTCAGCCAATCGGTGCGAGAGTTTTGCGCCCCCGAGATATGCTCCACCCGAAGGGAGCAGAGATGACGCTCTGCCCATAGTCCCAGTTTCATCGCCACCACTAGTAGGGACTTCGATCTGGTGCCCCCCAACCGGTTCAGGTGCGCTTTGGCAGCAACATTGTCCGTGAGGACGAGAACGTGTGCTCCAGAGACCAGGTGATGAAACGCTTTCAGCGCCAGGAATACCGCCTGCAGCTCCAGCCAATTGATCGGCCGGCGGTACTCCAACGTGGTCCAAGTCCCTTGAGCCAGTTGACCCTGGCAATGGGCCCCCCATCCTAGGAGACTGGCGTCTGACGTCATGACCACCCTCTAGGGCTCGAGGAAGAAGCAACCCGCTGAGAGAGCTGGAGAACGCCACCAACGGAGGGACCGTCACACCGCAGAAGGAAGTGGAATCGGCTTAGCTGACGGGCCTCTGCCTGCCTTCTGCAACGGTAAAAGAAGCCATTGGAGCTCACGGGCGTGCAGCTGAGCCCAGGGGACTATGGCTATGGCCAAGATCATTTTCCCCAAAAGTTGGGACAGAACATAGGGGGAAACAACCGGACACCCCTCAACACTGGCAACCAACCTCCGCAGACTATCCTGTCTCTCAGGAGATAAAAAAACCTTACCCTGAACCGAATCAATGAGGGCCCCTAAATGAACTAAGCTAGTAGAGGGGGAGAGATGGCTTTTTTCCAAATTAATTGAAAAACCATGAGCCGCCAAGGTCTCCAGGGTAAAACGAACATCCTGAAGAGCCTGCTGGATAGAGGGGGACAACACAAGAATATCATCAAGATAACACAAAAGCCTAACTGAACGGAGCCGAAGAAAGGCTGCCAACGCAGCCAAAACTTTCGTAAAAACACGGGGCGCGGAGGACAAACCAAAGGGTAAAGCCCTGTACTGATAGTGCACTCCCCCGTAACAAAATCTCAAAAACTGTCTATGGGGACTTCCGGTGGGATCGCGACATCGCCGGACGCTTCTTTTTGAAGCGCCAACCCAGGGCTCCGTAGAACCGCAAGAACAGCGACTATCAGCTGTCTTGCGGTTTGGAAACTTTCCTCCTGGTAAGAGGGGGGAAAGTGAGTAGACGGGTCTTTTTTTCTTTTTGATACTTTTTTTTCCTGTCCTTTTGGAAGGGAAAGAAGAAGGGGGGCAAGATGGCTGGTCTTTTTGAAAGCAAAGAAAGCAAAGAAGGGTTAATTAACCCTCATATATGGTCTGATTTTGAGGAAGCTTGGAGCTCAATTACCTCTGCTTTATTGGAAAAAATTGATACTATATTTCAAGCTTCTCAAGCTGGAAACAATGAAATACATGGAAATACTGAGTTGCAATCTAGCAGTGGGGGATTGATTGAAGAGCTGGGAGAAGGAAAAGAACAACAACAACAGCCTACAGTATTTTTGGAGAACAAGATGGATGTTTTGCAGAATAAGGAGCAAGAAATTTTGGGAGCTGATGAGACTTTGGCTATACGAATTCTTTGTTACAAAGTCCAACCTGCACTTAAAGAGCTGCTTTCAGAAGAAGTTATACTTTTGCAAAAATTTTATAATATGCAATCCCAAAAAATGCAAGATTATATTGGAGTTAAAAAAGGCAGAGGAATTAGAGTGAAGAAAAGAGTTCGTAAAAAGGAGAAGAAGAAAGACTGGAGACAAGGAAAATAACCCTGCTTGATGAGATGATGGTCCTTAAAAAGTATTGTTTAAGTGTTTAAAGATTTTGAACTTTTGGAAGAAAACATCCAACAGCTTAATGTCAGTTAACTAAGCGATGAGCGACGATGAGGAGGTAACCTACAGCTGTATTGGAATATTTTGAGAAGAATAAACAGATCACTGCAATGCTGGTGTGTTCGGTTGTGAAATAAGCCTTGACCTGAGTGATTTGGAATATTTTATTAAGGACTGTAATAAATTTGGACCTAATTGTAATTGCAGAAGTTTTATTGAATATAGTAAATTGGAGTTTTCTGTTTGAAGGTAATAAATATAAGGCAAAAGGACTACGGGCCTAGGGCAATTTCAGCTGATCTGGTGGTTTCCCTAATACGTCTGATGAACTTATTAATCTAATTTTTGGCTGGATTTGATGGATATTATTTGATATACAATTACAAAGTCACTCGGGGGGTTTTTTTATATAAAGAAGCAATTTTTATTTAGGTGGGTAGACGCAAATGAAGACATTCTACATGCTGTTGGAAGATGTGAACATAAGAAGATTAACAACTGGTTTAATCTAGTATGAAGAATTTAAATGTTTGATATAGTTATTAAATGATGTTTTTAGTTGATTTGTTAATATGTACTGATAATAAGAGGTTTGATTACTACTTTTTAGTTAGAAAAAAAATTTTTTTTTAAATGTTTTAACTATAATTGGACCTTAATGCTTTAAAAGTGGAGGACGGAAGAGTTTATATAATATTTTATTTTAAATTTGGGGTTTTTGAATGAGGTTTTTTTTTGTTTTCAATGAAAGAAGTTATAAAATATGTTGTTAAACTGTATAGATTTAATAATCTGCTAAGTATGTATTAGTTAAATTGAGTAACGATAGGTTTCATTAGGTAATATTTAACTGTTTTATTAACTGCTGCAATTATAAATGGATACTAATTCTGTTAAATTAGATGGAATAAGAAGAAAGAAGACTTGCTTTCCTTTTATTTATTTGTTTAATGATTATGATAAGTGAGAGATGGAGTTGAATTTAGGGGATTCAAGCTGTATTTTATATTTTGTATTTGCTCTGGGAAGTCGGGGGGGTGGTTGGGGGGGGAAATGTATGTAAAACTTTTTCAATTAAAAAAAAACTGTCTATGGGAAGGGAGAACGGGAACGTGCAAATAGGCCTCAGTAAGGTCTATAGAAGAGAGGAGATCGCCCCTCTGGACACCGGCAAGAATAGTTTTTAGAGATTGCATTTTAAATTTACGGTATACCACATACCGGTTCAACCACTTTAGGTCCAGAATAGGTCTCCACCTCCCCGAAGACTTAGGGACAAGAAACACCCGGGAATAGAACCCCAAACGTTCCTGACCAGGAGGCACCAGTTGGACAGCTCTAATGGCCAGGAGATGCTGAACCGCAGAGTCCATAAGGGACCGTCGTTCGATGTTACAAGAAATCGGACAGCAGATAAAGGTGTTCGGAGGGGTAGAGACAAATTCAATGGCCAAACCTGATCCTAATGTGGCCTGGACCCACTTATCTGATGTGGACTGCTCCCAAACGGCGGCGAAGAGGGCCAATCTGCTGCCTATGGGAGGGTTAGAAATGCAATTAGCGCCGGCGTCAGATAGAGCGACCCCCTCCCCCCTGAAAGGGCCATTTGGAACCAAAGGACCTGCCCCGGAAGGACCTATCCTGGGAGCCCCGTTGCCTGTTAAAGGAATTATAAGGCCGAGGCGACGAAAAGGAGGAGGAACCCCCCACATCAGCACCTCAAAACTGGGGCCGAGAGGCATACGGAGAGAAACGAGAGTCCCCTCTGCAATAGACCGCTGCTAACACTTTCATCTTGTCCCTAGTCTCAGTTAGAAAAGGCTCTAGGGCATCACCGAACAGGCGAGAACCCCCGAACGGGACAGAAGCCAGACACCACTTATGTCTGGCATCCGCCTGCCAGTGACAGAGCCAGACCAAGCGGCGGGCCGCGACGGTGGAGGCCAGGGACTTGGCTGCAAAACGGGCTGCTGACAGGGTAGCGTCCGCCGAAAACTGAAGTGCCGCTACAATCTTGTTCAGATCCTGCCTGGAACAAGCATCATCAGGGGGCAACTTATCATGGAGTTGACGCAACCAAAGAAGCGTGGACCGGTTGAAAAAGGAAGCCATTGTAGCAGCCCTGATGGCCCACACTGAGCCTTGATGCGCCCTCTGGAGGACAAGATCAGAACGCCTCTCGTCGGGCCGCAATGCTTCATCAGGCTCGCCCGGGACGATAGCATTAGGCAGTAAGGCAGCAATGGGAGCGTCCACAGAGGGGATCTGCAAAAGAGAGTCCAAGTCCGAGGCCACGTTAACATTCCTGCGGTTGTTGGATGAGGGAAGAGGCGCAGAACCAGGGGAAGTCCACTGTCGCTTGACAACATCCAAGAACAGAGGAGCGGTCAGCACAGCCATGACGGACCTGGGAGGTTCGGCAAACATTGGATCCAGGGCCCCTGATGCAGAAGTTGATGCAGACTCTGAAGTAGGGGACGACAGGTTAGCTGCGTTTACAGCCTTGAAAAGCAAGGACTTAAATAGCGATTGGGGAAAAAGTCCCGTGAAGGCCGGTTGCTCCGGGGGAAGGTTCTCATCGTCCAACAACCCGGAATCACTGTAGTCCCCCTCAGAGACAGCAGACGGATGGCTGGTGGAAGAGTATGAAGGAGAAGCTGGAGCCTTAGATGAGGAAGCCCGTTCCGGGCTATTGCGCACAGGGGACCCAAGAGAAACAGAATGAACAGAACCGGCCCTAGATCGAGCTCCGGCCGACAGCGACTTTTAAACAGCAGCCTCAATGAACCATTGTAATTGATCCGGCCTAATTTGACAAGTAACAGTCTCTTGAGGCAGACCAGAGTCAGAGCCCAAGGAGACTGGGTCAGGCGAGGTCACCGGAGCCACCAGAGCCACTGCAGCAGACTGAGCCGCAGACTGAGCAGTCTCATCAGAGCCCCACAAGGCTGAGGTGGAGATAGAAATGGGGCAGTCACAAAGAGAGACTTGATCAGGTGTAGCTGAACGATCAAGACCTACGGGAGGGTCAGCGACCTGAGGGGGCTGGGAAGCCGGAGGAGCCGGTGAGTCCGGGGAGCAGATGGTGCCATCTTGGCACAGGCCTTGTCGCAAAGTTTCATCAACACCTTGTCTCGACGTCGTTCCACTCTAGACGAGGGCACGCCAGAGCCTTGGCGTTTGTGATGCGGCTGCAAAGGCTGAGTATCAGAAGGAGGCTCAAGGGAAGCCCCTCGTGAGGCGCAATGGGTAGCAGACAAACTGTCTGATTGGCCATGGTGATAAGAACCGGCCTTGCGGCCATGTTTCAATTTCGCGACCGCCTTGGGCATAGTGATCGAAGAGCAGGCCAAATTGTGTGATAGTGAAAAGGATAGCAGCCAGCCGAATCAGCGGGAGCGCAGAAACTCCACTCTAATGAGCCCAGGCCAGTAGATAATAGTGGGAGCGCAGAAACTCCACAAGCATCCAAATTCCAACAGTGGGAGTGTGGAAACTCCACAAGATGGCTGTCGCGGCCACGCAGAGTAATCAAAATGGCCACCGAGCTGGAGGGTTGACCGGCTGACGGGCAAGTGTCTTTGGTGAGGGCACTCCGGCTTTCTCCAAGCCTGATCCCTGCGGTGGGTGTGCGAGGTTTGGTGGGGCCAGTCTCCTTTTCCCACTGCCCTGCTCAGAGAAAGCCGTAGCGCCCTCACGAAAGACGCTCGCCCATCAGCCGGTCAACCCGCCAGCTCTGCGTGCCTTCGCTGCACTTTGGCCAAGACCAGCCGCTTGCTTGAGGGTATCCCTGCTCGTGCATGCCCTTGTGGCCCCGCAACAGCCAGCCAGGTGGGCGCGTGAGGAAAAGGAGGAAGCCGCCGCTGCGGCTCGTGCTCACTCCTAAACCAGCCCAGATTTCCGAAAAGTTGCCAAGAAGAAAGAAAGGAGTAGCGAAGAGCCCCAAGGAGAGCTCGCCGGGTCAGCCCAGCCTCGGCTTTCTGAGAGAGAAGAGACACAGAGAGAGAGGAGAGAGAGGGAGAGGGAGAGGAGAGGAGAGAAGGAAAAGAGAGGGAAAGAAATGAGAGAAGGGGGAGAGGAAAAGAAAAAGAAAGAGGGAGAGTAAAAAGAGAAAAACAGAAATGAGAGGGAGAGAGACAGAGAGAAAGAGAGAAAGATCGAGAGAAATGAGAAAATGATGGAGAGTATGAGAGGAAAATGAAACAAATGAGAGAGAAGAGGAGAGGGAGAGCGAAATTAGAGAGAGCTGGAGGGAGAGAATGAGAGAGAAGAACCAAACCCTTGAGCGAAATATGAAAACAAAGAAAACCGGAAAAAAAAGACAAAGGGAGGGTATGGGCTCTCCCTCAGCGCAAGGAGAAAGAACCTTCAGGTAAGTCCAATGTTCATTCTCCCTTGCGCTGCTTAGACAGTCCATTGAATGGGATATACCCAAGCTAAATATCCCTAGGGCAGGAAGATATAGAGGAGGCAGGTAGACCCTCCGGAGGAAGGACTTGTTGAAGGACTCTGCGACCAAACTCGGCCTCAGCAGATGCAAACTTGTCCAGTTTGTAATGGCGAATGAAGGATGATGGTGAGGTCCAGGTAGCCGCCCTGCAGATTTCAAAAAGAGGGGCCTGAGTAGCCCAGGCTGCGGTGGTAGCGGCACTGCGCGTCAGGTGAGCCATGATGCGGCCAGGAAGCGGTTTGGCCTTTTGTTCGTAAGCCAGAGTAATGCAGGCCTTGAGCCAGCGAGCGATAGTGGAAGAAGACACCTTTGAGCCAAGTGAGGTGGGTTTGAAGGAAACAAATAATGATTCGGATTTACGAAAGGTCGCTATCCTGGCTATATATTTCTTAAGGGCAAGGCGAACATCCAAGGAGTGCCAGCGTCGTTTGTTAGGATGTGCGGGATTGGGGCAAAAGTTAAGTAACACAACCTCCTGGGACCTGTGAAACCAGGTATTGATTTTAGGGATAAATGTAGAATCCATCCACAAGACGACTCGGTCTGAATGGAAGATGCACAGATCCTTGCGTATAGAGAGGGCCGCTAGTTCGGACACTTGGCGGGCCAAAGTGACCGTGACCAAGAAGGCCACCTTGAAGGTGAGAAACTTGAGGCTGGTGGATGACAGTGGTTCAAAAGGTGAGTCTGTTAAGACCTGAAGGACGAGACCAAGGTCCCAAGAAGGATATCTGTGGACTGTAGGAGGGCGAAGGTTGGACGTTCCCCGTAGAAAGCAACGTACATGAGGATGCTGTGACAGCGAACCGTGGTCTTTGCAGGGTAGAACAGTCACCAGAGCTGAGACCTGGCACCTTAGGGTGTTGACTGCTAGGCCGGCATTGAGACCCGCCTGGAGAAAGTCCAGAACTTGCGGAATGGACGCGCAAGTAGGGTCAATACCTGAAGAGGCGCACCAGTGGCAAAAGGAAGACCAGGTCGCGTTGTAGATTCAAGTGGTGGACCTTCTGCAGGAGGTGAAGAGGGTGGAGATCACCTCGGCCAAAAAGTGGTCCTTTTTCAGGATCTCCCGCTCAATAGCCAGACAGCTAGCTGGGACCATTGGGGCTCCGGATGGTGGACAGCTCCCTGTAGAAGAGAGACCTGATCCGGAGGAATCCTCCATGGGCGGTCAATCGATAGCTCCGTGAGGTCTGCAAACCAGGGGCGTCGTGGCCAATACAGGGCAATGAGAATGATCTCTGCTTTCTCCGCCAGGATTTTTCGTATAACCCTCAGAATGAGGGGTATCGGGGGAAAGGCGTAGAGAAGGCCTGGAGGCCATTTGCAGCGAAGTGCGGTCATCCCCTCTCTCTCCGGATTCTAGTACCTGGATAGGAAATGAGGAATCTGGGCATTGTGTGGACTGGCAAACAAATCCATCTGCGGTTGACCGAAGCAGAGGGTAATTTGATGGAAAAGGTCAGGATGCAGTTGCCACTCCACTGGATCGATGGCAGTCCTGCTGAGCCAGTCCACTTGAAGATTGGAGGTACCTGCTATATGTTCCGCCTGTAGAGAGAGCAGGTGCCTCTCTGCCCAAGATCCCAGTTGCGCGGCCTCGTCCATGAGGGCCCTGGAACGTGTCCCGCCCTGTCGGTTCACGTGGGCCTTTGTAGTGATGTCCGTCCTGAGGAGCACGTGATGTCCGGACAGTTGACGATGGAAGTGGTGGAAAGCCAGATGGGCAGCTCGCAGCTCCAGCCAGTTGACATCGTGGAGGAGGTCCTCTGGTGTCCAGCGACCCTGTGTGATTTGGTTGTTGAGGTGAGCGCCCCAGCCAAAGAGACTGGCGTCCGTGGTGAGAATTTGGCATTGAGGCTCGAGAAAGGATGATCCTTTTTCTAGGGCTGTGGAAATCCACCAGTTGAGGGATTTGAGCACCTTCGGTGGAACCCTGACCCAGGTGTTGGAGTTGCTGGTGCCCGCCTTTTGGCTTGGTAACAGAAGCCATTGGCGGCCGATAACTGGGAGCCGACAACACAGTCCCAAATGCGGCAAATGGCTTTGTAAGGAGACACAGAGCCAACAACACAGAGCGCAGGACAGACAAAACCGTCCCTTTGCGCACTTAAGCTGCAGCCGCTGCGATTTCGGGCCGGCAACACAGCCCCTTGTTTAATGGCGGCTCCGGCGAAGTGAGGGAGAGTGGGTTCTAGCAACATGGAGCCTCTTCTCGATCCCTGCAGCGCAAGACTGGCAACACGGTCTTCCACGCGCTCCCCCGATAACTCACAGTCAAATGCTGAAGGCGACAGCGTAATCCAAAGCCGGCAAGCAAAGAAATAGTCCAATTCACTGCCAGGAAAGCCGCGGCTCAGCTGAACAGCGATGAAAGAGCCACGCTCCAAACAGCCTCCTTAATTGTCAGTAGTCAAATTGGTATTAATATATATTAAATGGAAAGAAAGAAATCCTATTAAATCAATCTTAGAGAGTCCATTAATTGGAGCTAAAGGAAACCAAGTCTCGAAGGATCGGACTGAGTAAGGAACTGGGCTAAACCAGAAAAGGAGGTGTGTTTAACCAAATTCTTACTCAGTCTCTGGCCTATCGGACGAGGAATAACCCCATTCAATGGACTCTCAAAGCAGCGCCAGGGAGAATGGCAGGGAAGGTCATGGTTTAGGTGGGGAGGGCCTTAGGGGCTACGGAGACCGTCAGACGCATCAACCAGCAGCAGGACTGAAACTGGCTCCACAAGTACTAGGCTGCTGGGACCCACCGGCTACTCGAGCAACCTTCAATGGAGAGTCAGGGAGGGTGGCTTTGTTTATTGGTCAGGAGTTGAATCACATGGACAGGTATGGACACCTTTATACCTCCCAGTGGGACCGTGTGATGGCAGTAATGAGTGCAATGGAGAATGAGGCTCTAGAGTGGGTGGCCAGCCTCTATGGAGAGCACGCGGAAGAACTGGGGAACCTGGCCTTTTCCTGGGAACTCTGCAAGAACATTTCAAGGACGACACTGTAACACTTCAAGCTGAAGGAGACCTTTTAGGGATTAGACAAAGGGGTCGGCCTGTTAAAGACTACATCTGGGACTTCTGCCACTTGGCAGGTCAGATACGGGCTTATTACTGTACTGTACTACAAGAGCCTTGGATAGTACAGTGGTCTAAAGCCCTGTTATTAACATCAGCTGCCTGCAATTATTGCAGGTTCGAATCTCACCAAGGCTCAAGGTTGACTCAGCCTTCCATCCTTTCTAAGGTAGGTAAATTGAGGACCCAGTTTGTGGGGGCAATAAGCTGACTTTGTATAAATATACGAAAGTATGAAGGCTATTGCTTAGCGCATTGTAAGCCGCCCTGAGTCTCCGGAGAAGGGCGGCATATAAATCAAATTTTAAAAAAAATAAATAAAAAAATTAGTGCACCACTTTAAAGGGGGACTTGACCGACTACTGAGACAGGCGTGCATGTGCCGAGGCTTACCACACCGGTTGCAGGCATGGTATCACGCCGCTACAGAATTAGACACTGAGTTTAAGGAGGACAGTTTGCCCAGAATGTGGGGCCCTCGTGCTCCAAAGGGCTCATTTAGACCTAAAGAACCAGTAGTAAATCAGCCCTTGGAATCAGGAACTAAGGCTCCAGTTATGAGAAAGGGGACGGATACTCCGGCCAGGCCACAACTCACATACTTTCGCTGTGGGAAGCCAGGGCATCGGGCGGCAGAGTGTACTATGACAGCTACAAGACCATCAGCCGGAACTTCCAGTCTGAAGAGTACCGCTCGGAAATCCATCA
Source organism: Ptyas mucosa (assembly GCA_012654045.1). Lineage (NCBI taxonomy): Eukaryota > Metazoa > Chordata > Lepidosauria > Squamata > Colubridae > Ptyas > Ptyas mucosa. The sequence goes on along the minus strand of WNWU01012943.1, from coordinate 187,624 downwards.
AGTCCCAGTTGGAGATGTCACAAGTGACTCGCCAAACTACACCAACGACCCCAGGGAACATGACAGACCCTACGCAGGAGGCTCCAGACATGAGTGGCAGCGAGGAGGATGGGGAGGTAGATCCCATGGTGAGTAACCCCATCTGGCCATTTGTGATCCCAGTGGTACTTGAGGCTGCTGGGAGACGCAAGTGTACAGGTCTTGTAGACACTGGCTGTACCCGATGCCTCATAAGTGCTGGGGTGGCCGACAGCCAGGGGGTTACTCTCTACCAGTTGGCCCGACCTATTAGATTCAAACAAATGGATGGGTCATTATTGGGGGGCCGACTGGCCACACGTTACGGGGAGTATGACCCTAGAGATAGGAGCCCATCGAGAGACATTACACTTTGTTGTTGTTCCAAAGATAACTGAGGATATAGTACTCGGGAGTATAGATAGGTGGGGCCCTACTATATGGTGGTGGTGGTGGGGTTGCAGGCATCTAAGGCTCAGCATAGGATCCACACCACCAGCATACAAAGACAGATGTTCTTCCCCAGAGCAAATCACCGAAGGGGAGAGGAAAAGGACACCAGTAAACACCACCATGGAAGTGAGTTACCCTGTGGAATACAAAGACCTGCAAGCGGTCTTCAATGAACAGGAGTGTGACAGTGAGTGTGTCCTCCTCATAGGACAACTGACTGTGGGATAGAAATCCTCCCTGGGCTGTTCTCCTGAAACCTAAAATGTACTCAATGACCCCCGAAGAGATGAAAGAAATGAGGGCCTATATTGACAAAAACGTAAAGAGGGGGTTTAGTCAACCTGCCAGGTCCAGGGTGGCAGCTCCTGTCCTATTCAGGGAGAAAAAGGATGGAGGTCTTTGCTTATGTGTAGATTTCAGGGGCCTTAATGCAGTTTGTGTAGCGCATCCTTATCCCCTGCCACTCATGAAGGACATGTTGGCCCAGTTAGCGAAGGGTAGGATTTTCACAAAACTGGACCTCCGGGAGGCATACTATAGGGTGAGGATTATGCATGGTAACGAGTGGAAGACCACCTTTAACTGTCCCCCTGGGTAGTTATCAGTTCAGAGTAATGCCTTTTGGGCTGCAAGGGGCTCCCACCATGTTCATGCAGCTGATCAATGAGATGCTGAATGAACACCTGTATAATGGCGTCCTAGTATATCTAGATGACATTTTGATATAAACAAAAACGATGTGGGAGTATGTAGCATTGGTCCAGCAGGTCCTCACAAAACTCTTGGAAGCCCAGTTATTCGTAAAACTGTCTAAATGCAAATTTCACAGAAAGCGATTGGACTACCTTGGGTTTCATATCTTCCATGCAGGGATTGAAATGGATCCCACCAAAGTTAAGGCAGTACTAGATAGGCAAGCACCCAGAATTAGGAAACAATTGCAGAGCTTTTTAGGGTCCACCAATTTCTACCGTCAATTTATTCCAGTATTTGCACAAGTGGCCCTACCGCTGACTGATCTTCTCAGAACAAAAAGCATAGCTGGGAAACCCCGACCTGGTAGTTCATTGTGCTGGACTATTCAGTGCCAGCAGGATTTTGATCAGTTGAAAGCTCTATTTGCAAGGGAGCCGGTGTTGCGTCATCCCGATCCAGCTATCCCTTTTGTAGTCCAGGCCAACACCAGCGATGTGGCGGTGGCCGTGGTTGTCCTTCAAACCAACAAAGAGGGGACCCTCCAACCCTGTGCTTACAGAACCCAAGAGAAATTGGCCTATTTGGGAAAAGGAGGCATTTGCCATCTGATGGGCATTGACTACGTGGCAAGATCTGTTGGAGGGGGAGGGGGTCTGCCATTTGAAGTGTGGACCAGAAAAACCTGGAGGCCCTGCAAACCCCATGCCGTTTATCACCAAAGCAGGTGCAATGAGCTCTCTACTTCAGAAGGTTTAATTTCACCCTAAAGTATATACCAGCAGGCAGAAATTTCCTAGCCAACGCGTTGTCCAGGAAACCCAAGTATGAAAGTACTCGGGAGGAAATAATACAAGCCATGATCCCTCACCAGTTAGCAGATCCACAGGTCCCTTGGGGGTAGCTTGCGCGAAGCCATCTACTGATGTACTCCAGGCAGTTCAGCTTGCTCTAGTCAAAGATGAGTTCTACCAGAAGAACCGGGCTCTGTTCACACATCGAGATGGATTCGTTTGGAAGGGTACCAAACTATATGCACCCCAGTCAGTACGATTAGAGGTTTTACGCCAGTGCCATGATGTCTGTTCAGCGGGCCATTTTGGTTTTGTAAAAATGTTGCGCCTAATTAACCGCCAATTTTGGTGGCCTTCCATGAAGCAGGATATCGAGAATTATATAGGGAGCTGTACTATCTGCGCTACCAAGAAGAGCCGACCTGGCAAGCCTGTTGGATTGTTACAACCGGTAGCTAACCCCACACAACCGTGGGAGCAGGATGCGATGGACTTCAATATGGGATTACCAGACAGTCGGGGTCACAATGTAATATGGACTGTCATAGATCTATTTTCGAAGCAGGCTCATTTTATAGCCTGCTCCGGCCTCCCTTCCGCTAGAAAGTTAGCTAGGTTATTTGTAGTCCATATGTATCGACTGCATGGTATACCAAAAAGGGTTATATCAGATCGAGGCATTCAATTTACTGCCCGGTTTTGGCGAGACTTCTTAACCAAAGTTCGGCAACGCAAGGGTTGAGTTCAGCTTTCCACCTGGCAACCAATGGGGCTGACGAACGGAAGAATGCCATGATTGCAAGATACTTGTGCTCTTATGTAAGACATAGACAGGATGATTGGACCGACCTCCTTCCGTATGCCGAGGTCACCTATAACAGTGACATACATAGTAGTACAGGGTTTACTCCCTTCCGGGTGGCTACGGGTAGGGAGTTCATTCTGATACCCGAATGTCCCCGGGTGGATCCTACAGATGTGGGAGTTCAAAAATGGGTGGAGCAAACCCAGAGTGTCTGGCCGATCGTACAGGAAGTGCTCCAATGGTCTGCTAGAAAATATAAGCAACAAGCGAATAGGAAACGACAACCTCATCCACCCTTCCAATTTGGTCAGAGGGTCTACCTATTGACCAAATACTTGAATTTAGGCCTTCCCAGTAAGAAACTGGGACCCAAATATATTGGCCCATTTACCATTGAACAGATTATAAATCCAGTAACTGTCAGGCTACGGCTACCCTGATTATTAGGGAAAACCCATCCTGTTTTCCATTGTAGCCTGCCGAGACCTATAAAATCAGCTCAGATGAGAGAGGTCCCAGATGTACCACTGCCTCCTGTGGACGGTGGCCTACAATATGAGGTAGAAGAAATATTAGACACCAGACTGTATAGGGGGTCCTACAATACCTCATTTTGTAGAAAGGGTATCCCTGGTCCGAGGCTTTGTGGGTTCGCAAGGGTGATGTAACTGCCCCACGGCTCGTTGCCAAGTACCACCATCAGTATCCAGACAAGCCGGGGCCTCTATCGTCTTAAATCGCTCACTATTGTTTCTATATTTTAGACACCATCTCCATGATAGAGGGAACCGCATGTCAGCCCCAGTCCTGCAATGGTACTTGGGGCCACCATTCATGTGGGGATCGCTGTTCCACTGCTGCACGCTTACGGCAATGACCCTTCCTGTGTGCCTACTCTGCTGGGATGTCAGCCCCAAGGCATGCCTCTCACTTCTACTCCCCAGCTGTATGCTAGAGGACTTCAGGGGCATGCACTGAAGCAGTTTCTCACCATCCATCACTTTAAGGAAAGACGGAGCAGCGCAGAACTGGAGCGGCTTGCGATGGATTGGGGAGGGAGAGGGAGGATACGGGTTAATTGGATAATTGAGTGATTGTACTGGGGTGGAGCTGTATGCTGCTTAAAGGGTGATGGGGAGCACGGAGTGTCAGTTCCAACAAAGATTCCTTTCTGTAACACTTTAAGGTAGTCAATTACTACCGATATCAGGATAAACAAACTTGGTTACTGCTTTTGCGTGCTGAGGGTTTTTTTCCATACTTTACGGAACCTGACACTCTCTGATAAACTGAAAGACAAAAAGGACAAGCATAAAAAGTGGAAAGAGGGTATTAACCATCGGAACATGATTCTATGATTGGTCAATGGTTAATACCAGAGGACATGTTAATTTTTTTTATTTTTTATTTATTTATTTTTAGATTTCTATACTGCCCTTCTCCCTAGGGACTCAGGGCGGTGTACAGCCAAGTAAAAACACACAATATAAACATTAAGAACAAATTAAAAAGAATATCTAAATTGGCTCCAAATTTAAAAAACACCCCAGTTTAAAATTATTTAAAAAGGCTTTGCTTAGGCCAGCCCGGCTTGTTGGAAGAAAAATGTTTTAAGGGCACGGCGGAAGGCACGGAGGTCATGGATTCTTCTTATCTCTGGGGGCAACTGATTCCAGAGGGAGGGGCCCCCACAGAGAAGGCCCTCCCCCTGGGGGTCACCAGCCTGCATTGCTTGGCCGATGGCACCCCAAGGAGGCCCTCTCTGTGGGAGCGCACGGGTCTATGGGAGGTCGTCGGTGGCAGAAGGCGGTCTCGTAGATAACTGGGCCCTATGCCATGGAGTGCTTTAAAGGTGGTAACCAGCACCTTGAAGCGCACCTGGAAGAGCACTGGGAGCCAGTGCAGCTCGCGCAGGAGCGGTGTTATGCGGGAGCGTCATGTAGCCCCCGTAATTACCCACGCGGCCGCATTCTGGACCAGTTGGAGCCTCCGGGTGCTCCTCAAGGGGAGCCCCATGTAGAGAGCGTTACAGTAGTCCAGGCGGGAGGTGACGAGGGCATGAGTGACTGTGCACACGGAATCCCGATCAAGAAAGGGGCGCAACTGGCGAATCAGGCATACCTGATAAAAGGTCCCCCTGGCTACAGCTGTCAGATGTTCCTCTAAGGACAGCTGCGTATCCAGGAGGACTCCCAGATTGCGCGCCCTCTCCACGGGGGCCAAAGACTCGCCCCCAATAGTCAGCGATGGAGTCAGCTGACTATATCGGGATGCCGGGAACCACAGCCACTCAGTCTTGGAAGGGTTGAGCTTGAGCCTGTTCCTCCCCATCCAGATCCGTACAGCTTCCAGGCACTGGGACATCACTTCAAGGGCATCGTTGGGGTGGTCTGGGGTGGAGATGTACAGCTGGGTGTCGTCAGCGTACTGATGGTATCTCACCCCAAAACCACGGATGATCTCACCCAGTGGCTTCACATAAATGTTGAACAGAAGGGGTGAGAGGACCGACCCTTGTGGCACTCCACAGATGAGAGGCCTCGAGGTCGACCTCTGCCCCCCTGTCAACACAAACTGCGACCGGTCAGAGAGAAAGGAGGAGAACCACCGTAAAACGGTGCCTCCCACCCCTAACTCTTCCAACTGGTGCAGCATGATACCATGGTCGATGGTATCAAAAGCCGCTGAGAGATCTAATAGGACCAGAACAGAGGAACAACCCCTGTCCCGAGCCCTCCAGAGATCATCAACCAACGCGACCAATGCCGTTTCCATGCTGTAACCAGGCCTGAAACCCGACTGGAACGGATCCAGATAGGACGTTTCCTCCAGGAATTGTGGGAACTGTCGTGCAACCACACTCTCAACAACCTTCGCCACAAAGCGAAGGTTGGAGACAGGACGATAGTTAGCCAATACTGCCAGGTCCAGGGAGGGCTTCTTGAGGAGAGTTAATAACCTGGGAAGACAAAAAAATTAGAATAGATACGGTAGAAAAGGCTCAGGAATTTAGCGAACAAAGCTTTGGAGAAGAATTAGAAAGTAGAGAGGAATTAGAATCCAAAAGTCAAGAAGAAAACGAATCAAATCGAGGATTGAAAGAGCAGTTAGAGACTGGAAACCAATACAGAGAGGGGGTAAGAACAAGACAGCAGATGGGAGTAACACAAAAAAGGGAAGTAGGAAGGACAAATAAGTAATTTAATGGAGGAGGAGGTGAATTTAATATCAATCAACATAAATGGATTGAATGCACCAATAAAACGAAGACAAACAATTACTAAACTCCAAAAATTGAACATGGAAATAGTATGCGTACAAGAAGTGCACATTCCAAAAGGGAAAAGTGGTTTTTTGGAAGCCCCCAAACTAGGGAAATTATTTGTAGCATTGGCAGAAACAAAAAAAAGAGGGATAGCAGTTTATATAAAGGTAAGGTTAAATCCCAAACAAATGTATGCAGACAATGAGCGAAGGACACTAATGATTGAAATTTCAATAAAACAAAAAAGAATATTACTTGTAGTCATTTATGCACCCACCATACATCAGAGAGAATACTATAGTTTTTTACACAAAAAACTAATAGAATTAGAAGTAGATAACTTATGCATATTAGGTGACTTCAATGCGGTGGCAGACCCTAAAAAAGACTACAAAACTGGAAAAAAGAAAAAGCATGAAAGGAAAATATTACCACCCACATTTTTTGAATTGGCCCAGGAATTTAACTTAAAAGATACATGGAGAGAAATTAACCCACAAAAGAAGCAATATACCTTCTTCTCTAACCCCCCAAAATCATGGTCAAGGATAGATATGACGTGGATGGACCCAGAAACAGGGAAAGACATTGAGGAAATAGAAATTGAAGCCAATTCCTGGGCAGACCACAATCCATTAAAAATCAGTTGGGAAGGAGAAGTTAGGAGGAGAGGGAGATGGACCATGAACCAAAGGATAGTGAAAGAGAAGAATTTTATTCAATACTCAAAAAAACAATTAGGCCTGTTTTTAAAAGAAAATTGGAATGAAGAAACTACAACTCAAAACTTATGAGATACAACGAAAGCTTATATAAGAGGTTTATTGATAGAATACACAATAAGGAAAAATAGAAATAAAAAGAATCAACTTGCAGAGCTCCAAGGAAAATTAGAAAAAGCAGAATCTAAATTACAGAAAGAACCCCAAAACCAAGAAATCAAAGTAGAAAAAGAGTTAATTAAACACAAATTACAATTAATAACCCAAGAAGAAGTAGCACAAAAAATTAGAGCAACTAAACAAAATTACTTTGAAAATGCCAATAAGCCCGGAAGATGGTTGGCTTATAAATTAAAAAAAGAAAAGGAAAAAAAAATAATAAAACAATTAGAGGAAGTTTTATCCACTATTAAAATGAATATTTTACCAAAACTCTTATTTTTATTTCAGGTTATACCAACAAAATTGGAAAAAAAGTTTTTTGAAACATTGAATAAAATAACATCCAAATTTATATGGCAGGGGAAGTGCCCAGGAATTAAATTTAAACTATTACAGGACACAAAAGACAGAGGAGGAACAGCACTCCCAGAACAGAAAATTTATTACCAAGCAGCTGCCTTATCCTGGTTAAAAGAATGGATGGAATTAAAAAATAATAGAATATTAACAATTGAAGGGCATGAAATACAAGTGGGTTGGCATTCATTCCTCTGGGACACAAAACACAAAACACACAGCTATTTCAAAAGACATATAATAAGGAATGTGCTACTACAAACCTGGTTGAAAATTAAAAAGCAGCACTATATAAAAATACCGATTTGGCTCTCACCATTAGAAGCAGTAAGACATCCAAATTTAACGGAATTAAATAAAGTAATAAGATATAAAGATCTAATAGAGCAACAAGGAAAATTGAAACCAAAACAAAGAGTTGGAATTGGACTTACATAGAGAAATTGACTGGTGGACCTACACACAAATCCAATCTAAATATAAGGAAGATACAAAAACATACGAATTTCAAAGAGAGAAACATGAATTAGACAAAATTATATTAGGACCAGAAGAAAAGCTAATTAGCAAAATTTATAAATTTCTACTACAATATAAAATGGAGGAAGAGATAGTGAAGAATACTATGATTAAATAGGTGCAAAATTTTAATTATACAATAGATCTGGAGAGGTGGGAAACAATGTGGCAAGTAAATGCAAAATTAACACTATTGGTGGCATACAAGGAAAATCATCTGAAGATGTTTTGTAGATGGCATATGTCACCGACAAGACTTGCAAAGATATACCTGAACAATAGCGCAACATGTTGGAAATGTAAGAAATCCCAAGGAACATATTACCATCTATGGTGGACGTGCCCGGCAGCAAAAAAAAATTGGGTGAACATCAAGAAATGGATAGAACAAATAACAGACCAACAAATAGAAAGGAAACCAGAAACATTTTTGTTAGAAATCTTCACAAGACCATATTCCAAAGAAATAAAATACTTGATGCTACACATTTTAACAGCAGCATGAATAGTATATGCAAAAAATTGGAAACAGGAAAGAACTCCAAATGAGGAAGAATTGATAGATAAGATTTTAGAATGTGCTGAAATGGACAGATTAACAAAAGAAATTAAAGAAAAAGAAGAGACAGATTATTATAGAATATGGAATAAATGGTATAAATAGCTTAAGACTAGAAATAAACAATAAAGATTATTAGGAGAGAAGAGTACAACTATAAAATATATAAATAACAAATGTGTGGAGTGAAATAAAAATGTATATAACAAGAATGTAAAAATGTATAATATTAAAGATATAAGTAAAATATATACATCTTTACAGGGGGGAAGGAAAAAAAGGGCAATGGGGGGGAAGAGGAATGAAATGAAGACATAGGGGGGAAAAGAAAAAATAACAGAAGGAAGACCATGATGAAACGATGCTTAAAAATGATAAGATATTTATATGTTGTATGTTATGTGAATGTCATATATGTGTTATAATAAAATTACAAATTTTAAAATAAAAAAGACAATTAGAGGATGAGGATGGAATGGTGCATCTACAGGAAGAAAAAAAGAAAAGTATAGCAGTAAACTATTTTCAGAAACTATACAGTTCAAAAAAAATTGAAGAGGAGAATATTCAAAGATATCTTCAAAAAAGGAATCTTCCCAGAATACCAGATGTAACAAAAGAAATATTAAACGAGGAAATAACGAAACTGGAGATACAAAGTGCAATTCAAAAGCAAAAAAATAATAAGAGTCCAGGCCCAGATGGAATCCCTGCTGAATTTTATAAAACATTTCAAGAGTCGTTAGAACAATTGCTATTAGAAATATTTAATGAAATGCTCAATAAGGCCAGGATACCAGAATCCTGGAGGGAATCATTAATAACTCTCATCCCCAAAAACAATAGTGAACAACAGAAGATACAGAATTATTGGCCAGTCTCATTGCTAAATGCTGACTATAAAATATTTATGGCCATAATAGCAGATAGAATTAAAAATATACTGAACAAAATTATACATTCGGACCAAAATGGATTCCTACCCAACAGATACAGTTGCGAGAAAAAGTATGTGAACCCCTTGGGATTACGTGGAGTTTTGCATGAATTGGTCATAAAATGTGCTCTGAACTTCATCTAAGTCACAACAATAGAAAAACACAGTCTGCTTAAAATAATACTACACAAACATTAGATGTTGCCATGGTTTAATTGAACATAACATGTAAACATTCACAGTGCAGGGAGGAAAAAGTATGTGAACCTTCGGACTTAATAACTGGTTGACCCTCCTTTGGCAACAATAACCTCAACCAAATGTTTCCTGTAGTTGCAGATCAGACCTGCACAACGATCTGGAGTAATTTTGGACCACTCCTCTTCACAAAACTGTTTCAGTGTAGCAATATTCTTGGGATGTCTGGTGTGAATTGCTCTCTTAAGGTCATGCCACAGCATTTCAATCGGGTTGAGGTCAGGACTCTGACTGGGCTACTCCAGAAGGTGTATTCTGTGCTGTTGAAGCCAATTTTTTTGTTGAATTACTTGTATGTTTTGGGTCATTGTCCTGTTGCATCACCCATCCTCTGCGGAGCTTCAGTTGGTGGACAGATGGTCGTACGTTTTCCTGCAAAATGTCTTGATAAACTCTGGAATTCATTTTCCCATCAATGACAACAATCCGTCCAGGCCCTGAGGCAGCAAAGCAGCCCCAAACCACGATGCTCCCTCCGCCATGTTTTACAGTGGGGATGAGGTTTTGATGTTGGTGTGCTGTGCCTTTTTCTCTCCACACATAGTGTTGTGTGTTCTTCCCAAACAACTCAATTTTGGTTTCATCTGTCCACAGTATATTTTGCCAGTAGTGTTGTGGAACATCCAGGTGCTCTTTTGCAAACTTCAAACGTGCTGCAATATTTTTTTTGGACAGCAATGGCTTCCTCCGTGGTGTCCTCTCATGTACTCCATTCTTGTTTAATGTTTTCCTTATTGTAGATGTGTCAACAAAAATGTTAGCATGTGCCAGAGATTTCTGTAGGTCTTTAGCTGACACTCTAGGATTCTTCTTTACCTCATGAAGCATTCTGTGCTGTGCTCTTGCAGTCATTTTTACAGGACGACCACGCCTAGGGAGAGTAGCAACAGTGCTAAACTTTCTCCATTTGTAGACAGTCTGTCTTACCATGGACACATGAACATCAAGGCTTTTGGATATACTTTTGTAATCCTTTCCAGCTTCATGCAAGTCAACAATTCTTGATCGTAGATCTTCTGAGAGCTCTTTTCTGCGAGGCATGGTTCACATCAGACAGTGCTTCTTGAAACCAGTAAACCCAAAACAGGTGTGTTTTTAAAGGGCACGACAGCTGTCAGCAACACATCCAATATCATCACACTGATTGGAGTCAAGGGTGGCTCACTCCTGGCTCCAATTAGCTCTTGGAGAAGTCATTAGGCTAGGGGCTCACATACTTTTTCCTCCCTGCACTGTGAATGTTTACATGTTATGTTCAATTAAACCATGGCAACATCTAATGTTTGTGTAGTATTATTTTAAGCAGACTGTGTTTTTCTATTGTTGTGACTTAGATGAAGTTCAGAGCACATTTTATGACCAATTCATGCAAAACTCCACGTAATCCCAAGGGGTTCACATACTTTTTCTTGCAACTGTATATAAAAAACAATATAAGAATTATCATCAATGCATTAGAATATTACGAAGCTCACCCCGAAAAACAGGTAGCTGTGGTTTTCTTGGATGCACAAAAAGCTTTTGACAACTTAAACTGGGACTTTATGATAAACCAATTAATAAGAATGAATTTTGGAGAAAAATTTATAGACACAATTAGAGCCATATACACTATACAGAGGGCAAAGATAATAATCAATGGGGAACAAACAGAAAGTTTTGAAATAACTAAAGGAGTAAGACAGGGCTGCCCGCTGTCTCCTCTGTTGTTCATTCTGTCTGTGGAGACATTAATGTCCCAAATTAGAGATAATTCGGAAATAAAGGGATTAAAAATTAAGTCACAAGAATATAAGGTCCAAGGATTCGCAGATGATCTGGCATTTATTATTGAGGAACCTTTAGAATCTGGACCTATTTTAATACAAGATATAAACCAATTTGGCGCAGTAGCAGGATTTAAAATGAATAAAGACAAAACTAAAATATTGACTAAGAATTTAAACAACAGACAGAGTGAACAACTAGAGGAGGAACTGGGAATCTCGAGAACAAAGAAAATTAAATATTTAGGAATTTGGCTATCAGAAAAGTGTACTACCATAAAGAGGGACAATTACAATACACTATTACAAATACAAAAAGATTTGGATAACTGTACTAAATTACCAATATCATTAATTGGCAGAATTTCAACGATAAAAATGAACATATTGCCCAAGTTACTATATTTATTTCAAACAGTACCAATAACATTAGGGAAATTTTTTTTTGAACAACTGAACAAATTGACATAGAAATTCATATGGTCAGGGAAAAAACCATGCATTAAATTCAAATTATAGCAAGATAGTAGGAAAAAAGGAGGTTTCGGTTTACCAGAATGGGAACTTTACTATCAAGCGGCATCTCTAACATGGATCAAAGATTGGATACAACTTAAAAATAAGCGGATATTAACGATAGAAGGCCATGACCTTCAACTCGGTTGGCATGGCTTTTTATGGGATGGGAAAAATAAATCATACACTTATTTTCAACGTCATAAGGTAAGGGGTGCACTACTGAAAGTATGGGAAAAGATTAAAAAGAATCATTATATGAAACTCCCAGTTTGGTTGTCTACAATGGAAGCAATGATACATCCAAATACCACAAACCTAGATAAAATGGTGAGATACGCAGATTTATTAGACACAAAAGGAGAATTAAAATCAATACAAGATTTGAAAAAACAAGGAATAAATTTGGAATGGTGGCCATATTTACAAATCAAAACTAGATTTAAAAAAGTTAAGGAACAATTTGGCATAAGCAGGAAACAATTGGAATTAGATAAATTAATATTAGGATCGGGAATAAAAATGATTACAAATATCTATAATTACCTATTAGGATACAAATTGGAAGAAACAGTAAAGGAAACGATGATAAGTTGGGCTAGCAATTTTGGACATACCATAGAATTGGATAAATGGGAAAAATTGTGGGAGAAAAATTATAAATTGTCCATGGCATTGTCATACAAAGAAAACAGCTATAAAATATTTTATAGGTGGCATTTAGCACCAGCGAGACTGGCAAAAATGTACCCCAATTTATCACCCCAATGTTGGAGATGTGGTCACAAGCTAGGGACATACTACCACATGTGGTGGATGTGCCCTAAAGTGAGGAAATTTTGGTATAAAATTAAAGGGTGGTTGGAAGAGATTACGCTCCAAAAGATAGATTTTAAACCAGAGATGTTCCTCCTAGGAATGATTGATAGAAAAATGGAAAAAAGTCTCTATTAAATTATATTGCATATTCTAACGGCGGCCAGAATTACTCTAGCGCAAATGTAGAAGTCGATCAATACACTATCAGAAGAAACAATAATAAAGAAAATCCTCGAATGTGCCAAAATGGATAAATTAACGATGGAGATCAAAGAAAGAGAAGACTCAGATTATTATAAAGTGTGGAATAGGTTTTATACATGGTTGGAAAACAGAAATCAAATTAAGAAATAAGAATATAAAGTGAAATTTGATATTAACATACTGGATATAAATGTAAATAATGATCCTGCTAACAAAACAGTTAATTATGAATATTTAAAAATAAAGAGAAGGAGCGGGAGGATAAAAGCTAAGAGTAAAGACAAAAGTCGATGCAGAAAGTTGTAAAATTGTATATATCTGTTGTTAGTATTGTATTTTAACGTCTGATATGCGTGTGTTTTTCTTTTTGTTTTTTGTCTCTTGACTTCTTTTGCTATTGTGTGTTTGGTTTTAAAATGTAAAATACTCAATAAAAATTATTTTTTTAAAAAAAAAGTGGAAAGAGGGGCACATAACTAAGGCAGAATATCAACATATAACCTGCAAAGAAGTCAGGAAAGCTAAGGCTCAAAATGAACTAAAGCTTGCAACAAATGTCAAAAATAACAACAAAAAAAGTTTCTTTCAACTTGTAAAAAGCAATTTAAAAAGTCAAGGAAATGTTTGGTCCATTAATGGGAGAAAACAGCAAGGTGACGAGCAGCAGGGAGAAAGCAGAACTGCTTAACTCATTTGTTGCTTCTGTCTTTAAACAAAAGGAAAAAACAGTCCAACCCATCAAAAAAAATACAGTAAAATGCAGATTAGGAATGCAAGTCAAAATAATCACCCACAATGGTTTTCAAGAGATAACAAAAATAACAGTGCCAGCCTAAATTCAATGTCACTGATTTTTAAATGTAATCTTCAAATTCTGAGAGGTAAGGATCACAATTACCTATACCCATACACATTTCACTAAGCCCACTAAAGTAGTGTGTTAGATCTCATCTGTGTATCAAGTTGTAAAACAGACCTCTTTTCAAAAGTCATTGTCCATCCATGAGGAGAAAGCGATCATCAGCTAGTAAGCATGAAATTTTCGGGTCTTTCAGAATTAAGCTCTTATAACATGGCTAATAGGTGGGTTGTTAACAATTCAGAGGTGAGTCAAAATAAAAGGTTGTTATGGTCCAAAGTAGATACTAAGGCAATACAGAATAGCCTTAAGTCAGAGAATGCTGTTAACTGGGCCCTAATAATCCAGTCACCCATGGCTGACTGGCAGTCAGTTTCCAATGAATTCAGCAATCTGGGTCATATGCTGAAGAAACATCTAATATCTAAATCCCCCCTCAAAAGTATTCATACAGATTCGACCAGAAGTGTTGTGGCGAGACAGTCGGGGAATTAGCGGGCTCTGATAAGCTTCGCGAAAACCCGGACTGATGAACCGCTGCAGAGGGGTCTTCGGACCAGAACCATCCTGTAGGGACGGGGAAGAAGGAGAGGCACCTCAGAAGACCAAGAGGAACAGGCAAGTTCCTCGAAGGTCAGAGGAATCTCTCTCCAATTCGGCAGGGGGGCAGCAGCCATTGCAGCTGTCAAGAAGCTGGGGCAACCGGACTAAGTATTGAGCAGGAGCGGTGAATACAACAGTTTTTGAAGCTGGGTGAGTGACAGCCAACCCACAGGCAAAGTAACAAGAACAACAAAAAAAAAATTTAAACCTGAAACCCCCAGCATAAGAACAGCGGGCATGGGGGGAGAAAAAGAGGATGCAAGCAGAATTTAAAGGGACAAAAACACGAAAAGAAAATTGACTTTTGGATAAAATTACCTGGAAAATTTTAAGAATTAGAAGAAGTAACCCCAATTTTGACTAAAGGATTGGAAAGAAAATAAATAGATCCTTTCTTCTTGAAGGCTAAGGAAAAAAAAAGATAATTGGATATTAAGCCCTACAGTAGAAGTGTTGTATACCTAAATATAAAATAAAGGAGGGGGGGGAAGAGAGAGCGAAAAGTATTTGTTTAATTTGGACTGGACTATAAAATTGATTTGGTATTTTCAAAGTTAAAAAGAAGAAAAAAGAAACTAGATTGCGAATGAGGACTGATACAAAATGGACACTTTGTTAAACAATTAAGAGAATTGTGGATTGTAGAGAGACATCTTCAGGATAAAATGGACGTTGACTTACCTGAACGTCCCTTTTCTGAGCTCTGCGGATACTCCATAGCTGGGTAAATCCTCTTCTCAGACAGCAACTGAGAGAACTTGCAATCAATTAAACCACCCTCTGTGCTCTAGCCACGCCCCCCCGCCCTTAACTCTCCAGTCTTGAACGAAGGCGCAGCACATAAGGAACAACACAAACTTTATTCAATCCAAACTTCCACAAACAACCAATGAACAACAACCACAGAGCAGGCAGCCCAACAACTAGAAACAGGGAGGGAATGGAGTGTATCCGCAGAGCTCAGAAAAGGGACGTTCAGGTAAGTCAACTGAGCTCAGCCGACGCATAGGAGTCAATCTTATAATGTCTTATAAAGGGTGACAACGAATTCCAGGTGGCCGCTCGACATATGTCCAAGACAGAAGCCTGCATCACCCAAGCTGCCGAAGTGGCGGCACTCCGCGTAGAGTGCGGTAAAAACCTAGGCGGGGCTGGACGCGCTTGACACTCATATGCCGACGCAATACAGGCTTTAATCCACTGGCCGACCATAGCCGACGAGACCTTCTGTCCCATAGAAGCCGGGTGAAACGACACCAGGAGAGCCTCCGTCTTCTGGAACAACGCAGTCCGGCGAATATAGCGACGTACTGCCCTGCGAACATCCAGGGTATGCCAGAGGACTTCGCGATCGTGTCGAGGTGAAGGGCAGAAGTCCGGTAGAACAATCTCCTGCGCACGGTGAAACCACAAATTAACTTTGGGCGTAAACACCGGATCTAAATGGACTACAGTATTAGGATGAAAAATACGCAAGTCTTTTCTAACAGAAAGCGCAGCGAGTTCGGAAATTCTCCGAGCCGATGTGATCGCCAAAAGAAAAGCCACCTTAAACGACAGAAATTTAAGAGAAATGGAACCCAGGGGCTCAAACAGAAGAACGGTGAGTGCCTGCAAAACTAACAGTAAATCCCACGTAGGGTACCGATGGACCACGGCCGGACGTAAGTTCGTGGCCCCATGAAGAAACCCCCGAACCCAGGGGTGGTGAGCCAAGGACTGATACGGCGGTGATGAAATGACCGTGGAGAGGGCAGCTACTTGACAATGCAGTGTGGTCGGAGCCAGTCCTTTTTCCAAGCCGGACTGAAGAAATCCCAGAACATCCTGAATAGAAGCTGATGTTGGGTCCACATGGTGGTCAGCGGACCAGCGGCAAAAGGCCTTCCAAGAAGCCTCATAAATCTGCGTCGAGGGTCGGCGAGCCGCCTGAATGGTGCCGATCACTGTGTCCGGCAGCCTCCCCTTCCTCAGTATGACCCGTTCAAAGGCCAGACGGCCAAGTGGAGCCATTGAGGATCTGGATGGCCCCCTGGCACAGGGCAATCCGATGGGACGGAATCACCCACGGGCTGGCCACTGAAACCTCCACCAGGTCGGGAAACCAGGGCCGGCGTGGCCAGTGGGATGCCACCAGTAGCACCCTCGCCTTTTCCACAATGACTTTCCGGATCACGTGTTGTAGCAATGTGATCGGAGGAAAGGCGTACAACAGTCCGGTCGGCCAACGACACCGCAGTGCGTCCGAGTCTTCTGCCAGTGGTGTCAGATAGCGGGAAATGAAGCGAGGGAGTTGAGCGTTGGTGGGAGTAGCGAACAGATCAACCACCGGCTCTCCGAAGTGGAGAGAGAGCTCCCAAAACAGCCGCGGATGTAGTTGCCACTCGGCCAGGTCGATTATCTCCCTGCTGAGCCAGTCTGCTCGAGTGTTGGCCGCCCCGGAGATATGGTCCGCCCGAATTGACAGAAGATGCTGCTCCGCCCAACTGAAAAGTCTCTCCGATTCGAGCATCAGTGCACGTGATCTGGTTCCCCCTTCTCGATTTACGTGCGCTTTGGCCGACGTGTTGTCCGTGAGGACCAAAACGTGACGCCCCTGAATCGTCGACCGGAAGTGAAGGAGGGCCAACCGAATTGCCCGCAGTTTGAGGAAATTGATGCTGAAGGCACGCTCGGCTGGAGTCCAGAGACCTTGAGCGACCTTAGTCAACAGATGGGCCCCCCCACCGTGAAGGCTGGCGTCTGTGGTAATCACTATCCGGTCCAGACCCAGAAAATGGCAGCCCTTCCGAATGGCCGGAGATCTCCACCAACGCAGGGACAGACGGACCTGGGGGGGGGGACAGACACCTTCCTGGATGAGCTGGCACACCCCTTCCGCTGGTACGGGAGGAGGAGCCATTGTAATGGGCGAGAATGCCGGCGGGCCCACAGAACGATCTGGTAACATGAAACAAACTTTCCGAGTAGTTGAGAGAGAGTCAACAACGGTACCGACCTCTGGGCTAGGACCTGGTCGAATAGGGTCGAAATGTCCTGCACTCTCTCTGGCGACAGAAACACCTGCCCTTTCACCGAATCTATCGTGGAGCCGAGGTGCAGAATGGACGTGGATGGCGTGAGATGGCTCTTGTTCAGGTTTATGGTGAACCCATGTGCGCGGAACGCCGCCAACATTCGTTCCATGTCCCGAGCAGCCTGGACCTGGGAAGATGACAGGATTAGAACATCGTCCAGATAGCACAGGGTCCTCACCGGTACCGATCCAAGGGATGCCGCCACCACTGCGACCAACTTGGTGAAAGTTCTGGGCGCCGAGGAAAGTCCAAACGGCATGGCACAATATTGGTAGTGCCAGCCCACAAACTCGAAGCGCAGAAACCAGCGGTGAGAGGGGTGGACGGGCACATGAAGATACGCCTCTCGCAAGTCCACTGACTGCAAAAGATCCCCCTGGCGCACTGAAGCAAGAATTGAGCAGAGAGTGCATTTTGAAGCGGCGATAACTCACCACCTGGTTTAGTTGCTTCAAGTTGAGGATCCCTCTGACACCCCCCGAGTTCTTGAGCACCAGGAAAAGGATGGAGTAAAATCCGGTTCCCAGTTGGTCCCGAGGAACCAGCTCTATAGCTTTGATGTCCAGTAGGTGAGCGATCTCTGCCAGCATCAGTTGACGACGCTCGGACGAAAGGGGAAAGGGGCACCTGATGAAACGTCTCAGCGGCCGGTCCACAAACTCGATCAACAGGCCCTCAGACACAGTTCGGCGTACCCAAAGATCCTGAGTCGACAACTCCCACTGGAGGTGAAAGGCCCGGAGACGACCACCGACGGGGCCGGAAGCCGGTGAGTCATTTGCCCCGCCGGAAGGATTTGGAGCCAGAACCACGAAAGGGACGCTTTGAAGTGGCGTGAGGCTGGCCTCTGTCCCGAAAATTCTGCCTGTCAGAGAAACGGTCAGTCGAGTGGAACAACTGGCGGTAAGAGGAAGAGCCGCCGGCCCCAGAATAGGAACGAAAGGGCTGGCAAGGAGCATATGTAGTGAAACGCCTGTCCTGTTTCCGGGAAGTCGAAGGCAGGACTTTCCGCTTGTCTTTGTCTTCAACAAGGACAGGGTCCAGAGCAGCTCCAAAGAGGGCAGGGGCCTTGAACGGTGCAGCCGCCAGCTTCCATTTTGTTTTGATATCGACCTTCCAAGGGCACAACCAGAAGAGATGACGGGAAGTGACGGATGCAGCAAGGGCCCGCGAAGCGAACTTCACCGAACTCAGCGAAGCGTCCGCCGAATACTCCATAGTAGCGATAATTTTGTTAACATTGTGGTGTAAATGTGTTTCCTCCGGTGGCAGGCGCTCTTGCAGTTGGCGGAGCCAAATCAACGAGGCACGATTAAAGAATGACGTGGCCGTGGCAGTCCTGATGGCCCAAGCCACAGCCTGATGAGCCTTGCGGAAAGCCAGTTCCACGCGCCTATCTTCTGACTTCAAACCGTCCAGAGGATCCACCGAGATCATCGACTGGGAAGAGAGACTCGCCACTGGCACATCCACAGATGGTAATTCTAGTAACGACTCCAACTCAGGAGCCGCACAAAACAACTTTTTGTCCAAATTGGTGGGAGCCGTAGACGAACCCGACTGGCCCCAAGGCGCTTGCAAAACGTCGGTGAACAGCTGCGGGCACAGTATAAAGTCCTTCTCCTGTTTGGCTTGCTTGAACAAGGCATCATGCGGGCCCGCCTCAGGTTGGGAGGAAGGAGGCTGCGCTCCAACAGACCCCAAAATAGTAGTCTGACGCGCCTTGTGAAGCAGGGACTTGAATAAGGCCGGGCGAAACAAGCCCGTGAAGGCAGGTGAGTCCGGCAACAGGCCCTCGTCCTCGGAAAACTCGAGGTCCTCGGGATAGTCGTCCTCACGGTCAGACTCCTCAGACGATTCAGGCTTGCGATGCAGTGGCGAACGGGACCGGCATTGAGTGGGAGCTGCAGGCACCTCCCGCGGGGACATCAGAGTCAGGCTCTGTATGGCAGATTGAACCCCCGTCGCCATGATTGAAGCCAAGGCCGTGGACAGCATGGCCTGAATGTCAAATTGCGGGCCCGTGGCCGGCTGTTGTACGGCTTGCAGACCCGCTGCCGTGGGCGTGAAGGTGACGGAAGGTAGGTGACAGTGAGGCCACTGACCGGCGTCTAACCCAGCCGCTGACACATCTGGCAAAGATTGCAAAACTCCCTTAGATAGCCCCAACGGGACCGATGGGTATGTCCCTGACACACCCTGCCTGGAGTCAGAGGGCGCTTGTGCAAAGGCTGTCTCAGCTTGGTCATCTGGGGCGGTCGCCGCAACCTTCGCCTTTTCATATTGCCGCTCCAGAGCCTTGTGTCGGCGAAGTGCATCTTTATCGGCCAGGGAAGACGCCTTAGAGTGGTGGGGCTTATGGCTGCTGGACGCCGACTTCTTGCCTGAATGTTTTTTATGGGCCTTGACGGATCTGGCAGGGCTAGCCTCCTGCTCCAGGTCCGAAGAAAAGGAAGAGTCTGCTATGGCAATATTGATGGACGGTGCACCTTCAATCAGGGTTTTGTTTTGTTTTGTTTTTTAAATTTATTTATTTATTTATTATTTATATATGAATACGGGGCTGCCAGCAAAAATAACGGCCAGTAGATGCAATGGCCCCTCTACGACAGGCACCCGCACAAAGGCAGAAGCTGTAGGGTGACACCCCAAACTCATAGGCCGGTGAAGGCTAGGCAGTAAGGTGAGCCCTGAGGCACAGCAATAGATCAAGCACGGGAGGAGGGGTAGGGCGACGGGGCCCACACGACCTCTAACACCCCCAAATAGGCCTCCTCGGAACCCTGTGGAAAGGGGAATCCGACACGTGGGGAAAGGAGCAGCCGCCCCCTCATGACTCCTACACCGGCAATGCGATGAGACCGCTTCGCTCAAAATGGTGGGCAGAAAGGATAATGCGGCAAAATGGCACCCACCGCCAAAACTCCCAACTGCGGACGAGCGGAGGCAGCGGAAACAGGTCTGCGAGCCCTAAAGGCCACACAGCCTGTCTGCGAGCAGGAAATGCATATCCAAGCCGCACTGACGACCTCTGTCAACGGCTTGACTGGCGCCGCCGCCCACAGAGCCCTGACGGGACAGCCACCACACACCTGCTGCTGAAATCTCGGGCCTGCACAGACCATGTGCAGGACCTGATGCCGCTTGACTGGGAAGCCGCTGGAGTTGTCGGAACGGTGGCAGGCTCCCGAAGGCGAGGCACTCCAACGAAAAAACGCCGGCAGCTCAGGAAACGCAGGATCTGCCCCGAAGGGTCGGAATCCGGGAGCTGGGAGCACTAAGGCGCTGAGGCATGGCACAACATGGCAGGCACGTCACCGGCAAACCAGCTGGCAGGCAGCAAACCACCGCAACGAACTTCGGCACTCCCCCGATACAAAATAAAGCTAATCAAAAATAAAGAAATTACCTGCACGCACTACAGTAACGAAATAGAGCACAGAGCTAACAAACCCCTCTCAGTCTCTCAGCAACTGAGAGAAAGACTGGAGAGTTAAGGGCAGGGGGGGGCGTGGCTAGAGCACAGAGGGTGGTTTAATTGATTGCAAGTTCTCTCAGTTGCTGTCAGAGAAGAGGATTTACCCAGCTATGGAGTGGAGCCGCAGAGCTCAGGAAAAAAGAGCATTGCAATTTGGAATCTTTGTTTTGGAAAATTTTGAACTGCATCAGTGATAATAGTCATGAGAACTTTTGGGGAGGATTGCTTTGCCTGCAAGCGGCTTGACTTCAGAAAAAAAAAAGGAAACAACAGAACTTTTAAAATTGGAACAATATTAACACAGAAAGAACAAAATGGCGCAGGAAATTAGAGAAATGATGGAAATGATGTACTCATCGTGGAAAGTGGAAATAAGAGGAATAATTACAATGTTACATGGAGAATTGAAACTTGAAGACCCAAAAATAGAGATAGAGCACACTCAAGCTAACAAGGAAACAAAGACAGAGAAGCAAGACACAGAGACTAAATATAAAGAAGAAGATAAAGACAATGAGATTAATTTGGGAAAAATAACTGAATATGTAAATAGTAATAATAAAAAGGAGGTTTTTAGAGATTACATTGGGATTAACAATGGAAAAAACAGAAAGGGCAGAAAGAGACAAAGAAGGAATGAAGGGTGGCATAGAAAGAATATAAAAAACTTAAATGATTACACTGGGATTAACAGTGAAAAGAAAAAAAGAGAGAGAGAAAGGATGGAAAACAACAGGAAATGCAGGGCAAAATAGAAGAGTCCAGATTTGTGAAATACAGAATGATTACACTGGAATAAACAGTGGGTTAAATAGTGGGGAGATAAGAAAATGAGAAAAGAGATGGGAAACAAGGGGAAATTTAGGGCAAAGAGGAGAGTCCAAGATTTTAAAATACAAAAGAAAAAAAGGGGCCTGAGTGGCGCAGTAGACTAAGGCACTGTGATTAACATTCAGCAGCCTGCAATTACTGCAAATTCTAATCTCACCAGGCTCAAGGTTGACTCAGCCTTCCATCCTTTCTAAGGTAGGTAAAATGAGGACCCAGATTGTGGGGGGCAATAAGATGACTTTGTATAAATATACAAAAGTATGAAGGCTATTGCTTAATGCATTGTAAGCTGCCCTGAGTCTCCGGAGAAGGGCAGCATATAAATCAAATTTTTTAAAAAAAGGAGAAAGAAAAAGGCAAAAATAAAAATGGGAAGGGAGAAAAAGAAATGAAAGAGAAAGATGTTATATATATTTAGAATTGAAATATGAATAGTAGTAAGAAACTAATAGGAAACCATATGAATGTAAAAATGAAATGATTAATAACTGGAATATTTGTTTTTGTATCTTTGAAATCTAGATAATGAAAAGTTTTTCTTTTTTTTGAATTTCTGTAGAAATGAATAAGTTGTGATTTGGAGGATTATATTGATGTGAATAAAGTAGGAATTATAAGAAATAAGAAATAAGGTGAAT
>WNWU01012943.1:147044-163812 GCA_012654045.1 Ptyas mucosa | reverse complement strand
CAGAGGGCTGAAAAAGGTGATTTCTGACAGGTCCTCGCACTTTTGACTGGTCTTTTTTTATTTTGAAATTTAACAGTAGCCGCTGCATTTCCCACCCTCGGCTTATACTCGAGTCAATAAGTTTTCCCACTTTTTGGGGGTAAAATTGGGGGGGTCGGCTTATATTCGGGTCGGCTTATACTCGAGTATATACGGTAACTAGGCTTTTTTCAATATCATTGTTGCAGCCATCCCAACCTAAACAAGAAGACTAGAGCAAAATAAAAACACAATAGGGAGCAAACAGCTTCTTTAAAAAATGATGACCCCCATATATGAACATAAGAAAACTGATACACCCAAATTGAACACAATAGGGAACAAACAGCTTCTATAAAAAATGAGCCTATGTACAGTGTGTGGACAATTATTAGGCAACTTGTATTTTGAAGGATTAATTTTATGATTGAACAACTACAGTGCTCTCAGTCAATCCAAAATGTTAATAAACCTCAAACCTCAATATTTAAGAAAGTTAAAAGTGAGGTTTCAGCTTTCTTAGAATATCTCTGTGTGCACAATTATTGGGCAACTAATAGTGTGCAGAATTATTATGCAACTAAATGAAAAACAAAGAATTGCCCATCTCACTTGTTTATTTGCATCTGTTAAAGTGAGAATGGAATGGAATGGAATGGAATGGAATGGAATGGAATGGAATGGAATGGAATGGAATGGAACGGAACCTTGGAGGTCTTCTAGTCCAAGCCCCTTAGGCAGGAAACCCTATACCCCTGGTGGCGAACCTATGGCACACGTGCCAAAGGTGGCACGCAGAGCCCTCTCTGTGGGCACATGCGCCGTCTCCCCAACACAGACTGGGACGTTTGGAGATGTCTGGAAAAGGGGCAGCCAGCGCAGGCCGAGCGGCAAGCCGCCTTGCTTTATGCATCCCATGCAGCACCAGTTTTGCCAACCTCTGCGGGTCCCCAGACTGCTTCTGGAATCAGGCTCTGACTGAGGCAGCAAAGGCCCAGGGGGCTTGCTGGGAAACCCAGCAGCATGTTTACAAGAAGGCAGCGTCAAGGAGGGCTGAAGTGCTGCGTCCCTATCGGGCCTTGCTGCGAGAAATCCAGGCTTTCAACACCTATGGCTATAGGTAGGAAGAGGGGGGGCATCTTGGGAGTGGAGCCTTCGGGGCCAAGTCCCTCTTCTGTCCCCATGAAAATCATCCCACCCCACTCCAGTTAAATGTGTGCCGTAGGGTGATAGGGTTTGTTTTAAACAGATAAAAAATATCTGTGCTGCTCGTTGTCAAAATCCGAGTGGAAGAGAGGATGGAAATGGTTTTAGTTTTAAGTGTCTTATTTTATTTTATTTTTTACTTAAATACTGGGGTAGAGGGGAGTAAGTAAAAGAAGACCATTTCGCCAATCAAGAGTTAAAGTGGAAGTTTATAGTTTACAAAGGAAAACAAGACAGAAATATAATGCTTAAATTCAACTTACTCTGTCTTTATTTTGGTGCTTACTGCCTTGTCCTGTAAATGTGTTTCATAATGTTGTATAATAAAGGAGACATTATTCAATCTTGCTAATCTGCGTTTGCATCTTAGAAAAACAGGCTAGAGATGGGTGATGTTTATGTAACGTCAAGCCCCTTAAATGTGGCAATTCTGAGAATACATGGGAAAGGAGACTTTAAAAAGGTATACAAATTGAATGCAGTATAATGTCTTTACTAGAGTACCAGATCTGATCTGGAACACTTCAGAGAACCAGAACAATGTGACAAAAGTTTACACTTTTCTGTATCTATGCTGTCACTTTTTTAAATTATTTTTTTTATTTTTTAGTATAATAATTCCAACTTCCATTAAACAGTGTATCGTATGGGTACAAATATCTTTGTGCAGTAATAATCAAACTTTACAACAGTATTCATTACATTAATATTAATTCTCTGATTTTACAATACTAATATTGAACATAATATAACCGTGATGGCAAACCTGTGGCACGCGGAGCCATATCTGTGGGCACGTGAGTGTTGCCCTAGCTCAGCTCCAGCATGCATGCGTGTGCTGGCCACCTGATTTTCTGCCCTTCCAGGCCCAACGGAAGTCAGGAAACGGGCTGTTTCCAGCCTCCTGAGGGCCTTCGTGGGGGGTGGGGAAGGCAGTTTTCACCCTCCCCGGGCTCCTAAAAAGCCTCTGGAGCCTGGGGAGGGAGAAAAACGGGCCTATCAGGCCCACTGTGCCAAAAGCGGGGGAGTGCGGGGGGGGCACACATATGTGCGGGGGGGCAGGGTGCATTGAATTATGGGTGTGGGCATGCATGTGCATAAACCCCCTGAGCTCCCCCCACTTTTGGCACGCCATGGCAAAAAGGTTAGCCATCACTGTAATATAACTTCTCCCTCTTAACATGTCTTCTAATAAGAATATAATAGTAATATTAAACATAATAATCCTCATAGTCATCATAATATAGTGTATACGTCTCTATCAACATATTTTCTATATTTCATTAATCATTTATTTCCCTTTTTCTAACTTCTGTTTTTATTTTCTAACCGAGTGTGGAGGGTTCGGCAATTCTGATGTGGGAGGCAAGGGAGGGAGAACTGAGAAAGACAAGCTCATCCTGTTCGGAGAAATTGCATGTTTCCTTTTCAGAGAAACAGCCTAACTGGGAACTTGACCTCGACCTCCATGTTTGGAAACTCTAGCTCCCTTTTATCTGACTGCTGCTTGTCGTCGTTATTTTTATCTACCATTTTTATTACTCTATTTATTTTATCATTTTTACTTACTTACACCCTGCTCCCTGCTCTGCCAGGAGGGTAGGATTCTTGCCTTACTTGTGAGGAGTTCAGTTATTATTTGCATCAGGGTTTGTTTGTTTCCTCTCGACTCCTCTCCCTCCGGATTCTGGACTCGCCTCAGAAACTAGACTTTTTGTTATATTATACAGCTCCCCCTCTGTTGCGTTATTTAACATAATGAAGTCAAGGAAAAGGACCAGATCCCTTACTGACCTGGCTCCCCAACCTTCTCTGAAGCAATCCAAGATTGAGGACTTTGTTTTAACTTGACCTCAACCTCCCTGTTTGGAAACTCTAGCTCCTTTTTATCTGACTGCTGCTGGTCGTCGTGATCCTCCATTGGCTGAGGGTGTCGTCCCCCGAGTTGAGAACAAAGGCTCTCCAAAAACTACGGTCCCCACTCAACCTTCAAATGAGCCTACCCTTATTGAACTTTTGGCCCAGCAATGTTTCTTGGTTGCAGAAACAACAGCGAGTATACAGTCACAGCTTAATAAAATAATCAGTACTTTAGACTGCCTAGTTTCCTGGGTTACCGGTGGTTGCCCTGGATTGACTGCTCGGCAACCTGATGCAGTGACAGGGCCCTCCCTGTTGGGCCCCAGCGAAAGTACTGGTCAGTGTGGCCCTGCCAGTGGGTCGAACTCTACACCTCTGGACGCGGGCAGCCACTTGGTTTTACAGCCAAAACAGGTGGCCCTTAATATTAATCCCATTAATGGCAATTTGCCTCAATGTGGTTCAATACAGCTGGCAAGGGGCCATATACTACAGTTACTGGGGATGACTGCTGATGATTTGAAGGAGGTTGAACTTTTACCCTCCCCTGTATATTCTACCAGAGTGTTACTCAATTTTGACAACCCCAACACCCCTAAACTATTCTTCAGGAGAAGATCTCTGCTAAGAGCTTTCGGCATCTTGCCAAGTAGTAGGGGCAGATATGGCGGGAGTAGGGGACCATATTAATGTAAATGATGCGGGTTCAGCTAGATGACCACTGAAGAACCCTCTTTATTCACAGTATTGTAAGAAAGAAAATGTGCTGGTTTGAGAGAAACATGTTTGCTGGAAAGTATATTAAAGGCAGTTAAACCCCATTATTGGTAATATATCTTCTGATGAAGCCTAGCTGTCACGGAAGACAGCCATATAGAGAATGTCTGAAAAGGCTCACTGTCATCCACACAAAAGACAAGTATGGGGCAAAGAGTTAATTATCACCTAAGGACAGCAGTAAAAACTCCATTAGTACTTACAGAACTTAGGAAAGTGGTCCAGCTGAAAATAATCTTATAAACTAGAAGCTAATGGTTTAGTAATGAGGAACTGTCCGTTATTTTATAATAAATGTATGTTAGCCATATATGGAATAAATGTATGAGCTCATGTATTTGATACCAAATGTAATTTTACCATATATGGAAAATGTATTAGATCACCGACTCCTTTGTCTTGAAAACATATATAAGCAGTTGTGTCAAATCTCTTGGTTGTTCAGACTTTCAGGTATGAATCTGCTCTGAACCTTGCGCAATAATAAATCTGTCTCTGGCTGATCCGGAATGTTGTTTGGTCCCATCATTCCATAACAATATCATATGTGGGGGGCACGCACTTGCTGTTTGAGAGCAATTGTGCGCCCCGGTCCCCAAGACTCTACTCAGATACTTGGTGGCTTAGATACTCAGGACCGGGGCCTCCGGCTGATGCTATGCAATGCCAGGTCCGTGGTAAATAAGGCCCCCCTCATCCATGATCTTATACAGGAGGGGGGAGCGGACCTGGCAGCTATCACTGAGACTTGGTTGGGCCTGGAGGGAGGGGTCCCCCTGGTTGAGATGTGCCCACCGGGTTTCAGAGCGTTCCATCAGCCGAGGGCCCAAGGGAGGGGCGGGGGGGTAGCGGTTATTATTAAAGAAGATCTTGGCTCGAGGGAATCCACTGTGCCACAGATTGCCGGATGTGAAACCCTCTTTGTGAGATGGGGCCTTGGGGTTCAGATGGGCCTGCTGCTTACGTACCTGGCTCCCTGCCGCGTGGCAACGGCCCTGCCCAAGCTACTCGACGTGATAGCCGCAGTGGCAGTTGATACACCCAGGCTCATGGTTATGGGTGATTTCAATCTGCCATCCGTTGGTGAGACATCTGAGATGGCTCGGGAGTTCATAGCTTCCATGACGGCCATGGACCTGACCCAGTTAGTTCATGGCCCCACCCACACAGGGGGTCACACTCTGGACTTGATTTTTGTCTCTGGCCAGTGGCTGAGTGGGTTTGTTATAGGGGATATAGACATGGAACCCTTGTCATGGTCAGACCACTTGCTCCTTCGCCTAGATCTTCAAACCGCTACACCCCGCCGCAGGGAGGCGGAGCCTATAAGATGGGTCCGCCCCAGGCGCCTGATGGATTCTGATAGATTCCAGATGGAGCTTGGGCCATTTCCTGAGGTTCTGGCACACGACTCGGTAGGGGACCTGGTGGCAGCCTGGGATCAGGCCACTAGCGGGGCCTTAGACCGAGTCGTGCCTTTGCGGCCTCTGACCCGGTGCCGATCCCTCGTGGCTCCTTGGTTTACTGAGGAGCTGAGGGAGATGAAGCGCCAGAAAAGACGCCTGGAGAGCGGTTGGAGGGCCAGTCTCACTGAATCTGATCAAACACTGGTAAGGTTGCATATTAAAACCTACCTAGTGGCGATAAAAGCGGCAAAGACTAATTACTTTTCCGCTCTTATTACGTCATCAGAGAATCGTCCGGCGGCCCTGTTCAGGGTGACCCGCTCCCTGCTTCAACCGGGAGTGCGGGAGGACCCCCTGGAGGGCAGGGCTGAGGATTTCGGATGATATCTGTATGACAAAATCGCTCAGATCCGGCGGGATTTGGACTCTGACTGGATAGATCCGGGCAGGATGGCGAGGAATAGTCTTGAGAGCGTTATCTGGGAAGAGTTTGACTTTGTGACTCCGGATGACGTGGACAGGATTTTGGGGAGACTTAATACAACCACATGTTTATTGGACCCGTGTCCCTCCTGGTTAGTACTGGCTTCCCGGGAGGTTACACGAGGCTGGCTCCAGGGAATTATTAACGCTTCGTTGAGTGAGGGTCACTTCCCCGCCACCTTGAAAGAGGCGGTGGTGAGGCCTCTCCTCAAGAAGCCCTCCCTGGACCCGGCAGTATTGGCTAACTATCATCCTGTCTCCAACCTTCGCTTTGTGGCGAAGGTTGTTGAGAGTGTGGTCGCACGACAGTTCCCACAATTCCTGGAGGAAATGTCCTATCTGGATCCTTTCCAGTCGGGTTTCAGGCCTGGTCACAGCACGGAAACGGCATTGGTCGCGTTGGTTGATGATCTCTGGAGGGCTCGGGACAGGGGTTGTTCCTCTGTTCTGGTCCTATTAGATCTCTCAGCGGCTTTTGATACCATCGACCATGGTATCATGCTGCACCAGTTGGAAGAGTTAGGGGTGGGAGGCACCGTTTTACGGTGGTTCTCCTCCTTTCTCTCTGACCGGTCGCAGTTTGTGTTGACAGGGGGGCAGAGGTCGACCTCGAGGCCTCTCATCTGTGGAGTGCCACAAGGGTCGGTCCTCTCGCCCCTTCTGTTCAACATTTATGTGAAGCCACTGGGCGAGATCATCCGTGGTTTTGGGGTGAGATACCATCAGTACGCTGATGACACCCAGCTGTACATCTCCACCCCAGACCACCCCAACGATGCCCTTGAAGTGATGTCCCAGTGCCTGGAGGCTGTACGGATCTGGATGGGGAGGAACAAGCTCAAGCTCAACCCTTCCAAGACTGAGTGGCTGTGGTTCCCGGCATCCCGATATAGTCAGCTGACTCCATCGCTGACTATCGGGGGCGGGTCTTTGGCCCCCGTGGAGAGGGCGCGCAATCTGGGAGTCCTCCTGGATATGCAGCTGTCCTTAGAGGAACATCTGACAGCTGTAGCCAGGGGGACCTTTTGTCAGGTTCGCCTGATTCGCCAGTTGCACCCCTTTCTTGATCGGGATTCCGTGTGCACAGTCACTCATGCCCTCGTCACCTCTCGCCTGGACTACTGTAACGCTCTCTACATGGGGCTCCCCTTGAGGAGCACCCGGAGGCTCCAACTGGTCCAGAATGCGGCCGCGCGGGTAATTACGGGAGCTACATGGCGCTCCCGCATAATACCGCTCCTGCGCGAGCTGCACTGGCTCCCAGTGGTCTTCCGGGTGCGCTTCAAGGTGTTGGTTACCACCTTTAAAGCGCTCCATGGCATAGGGCCTAGTTATCTTCGAGACCGCCTTCTGCCACCGACGACCTCCCATCGACCCGTGCACTCCCACAGAGAGGGCCTCCTCGGGGTGCCATCGGCCAAGCAATGCAGGCTGGTGACCCCCAGGGGGAGGGCCTTCTCTGTGGGGGCCCCTACCCTCTGGAATCAGTTGCCCCCAGAGATAAGGAGAATCCATGACCTCCGTGCCTTCCGCCGTGCCCTTAAAACATTTTTTTTCCAACAAGCTGGGCTGGCCTAAGCAAAGCTTTTTAAATGATTTAAAATTGGGGTGTTTTTTAAATTTGGGCCAATTTAGATATTCTTTTTAATCTGTTCTTAATGTTTATATTGTGTGTTTTTGTTTTTTTTTACTTGGCTGTACACCGCCCTGAGTCCCCAGGGAGAAGGGCAGTATAGAAATCCAAAAATAAAATAAATAAATAAATAAGTAGAGTCTTCAAAGATATGTTGATTAAGCCACAGGTTGGGAAATCGACAACCTGTGAGCATCAGGAGATTTATAGCCCCAAAAAGACCTTTAGCAGGACATATTAATGTGCCAATTTTGAATGTCATTCCCGATACTAGTCCATCTACTAAATACTCATCCATTCCTGTAAGACCTCCTGATGGCGTCCTCTCAGATGGTACCTTGGCTGTTCTTCCTACAGCCGGTCAAACCAACCCCCCTCAGCGAGGTACATCTCATCAGGAAGTTTGCCATGATTTGATCAGATGGGAAGAAATGGCTCCAAAGGAAGCGACACCAGCCCAGGGCTTCCAAGGCTCCTTAGTGAAAAAGCCTCAGGCCAGTGCCTCTGGGATTCCATCCATCCATGAAATCGATTCATCTCTAGACAATTTCTGGAATCTGGAGGAGATACAGCTTTTTAACTTCTTTCGTGCGCTCCCACAATCAGAAAGGGTCCAAATTATAAAGCGTCTGACTGCAGTTAAATCCAAGCTTTGGAGTCTTTCACTACCTGATAAGGATCCCCTTGGACTTCAGGGAGTCCACACCGATTTACCAGAGGCAGTTCCCTCGGCCCTTTCTCTAGAATGTCCAATTCGTAAATCTGAAGATCCAGGGCTACTTCAAACCCTGTCTGCTGATGTCACTGAATGTCTGCCAGGTAAGCAACCAACTAACGTTACAAGCACAAACTGGACTGCGTTCAGAGCCCTACAGCCTCATGAACAAGGCTCGCCTCCCTTCCCCTCTTCCTTGCCTTTGTCTCCCAAGAGGGTGACACTCCCATCTAATAACGGGTGTATCTTTTCGGATCTGAAGGGCTCTCTGGAAAAAATTAATTATACAGAATGACTAGCAAACCTGGCATTCCCCCCTTGTACATTTAAATGCCTCTCGTGGAACATAGCAGGTTGGGGGAGAAGGTGCGGCACCACAGAATTTATCAATTATATTCAGTCATTCGATGTGGTCCTGCTTCAGGAGACCTGGGCATGTGATAAGATATCCCTTACAGGATTTACAGCCATTTCTTTGGCTGCTACCAAACAAACTACGACGGAAAGGCCTAAGGGTGGCTTAGCTTGCTTGGTCTCTACCTCTTTAAAAGTGGAGACAGTGGAGCTGCCCCCCTGTGGCTCCTTAGCTATGGCGCTCCTAATTAAGAGAGGATGCAGCAAAATGTTAGTGTTCAACGTCTACCTTCCCCCGACGGTGAGGCAAGCTGACACTAAGGCTCAATGGGGCGAACTGGAGAGTTATATTACCTGTATTGAAACCAAATTTCCAGCGCTGCACATCTTTATAGGGGGTGACTTTAATGCCTGATTGGGAGGCCAAGTTCCCCCATCGATTGAGGCACTCTACTCCCAAGAAATCTGCCAGGCCATAGAACACCAGATGTCAGCCAGGTATTCTAAGGATGAATTAACAAATTTTGCTGGCGTTCAACTAGCCCTTTTGGCATCCCAACATAGTAAGTTAATCCTTAATGGGTGTACCCCAGGTGATCTAGTGGGTGAATTTACTTTCCGTTCCTCACGGGGGAGTAGTGTTATCAATTATGTGCTGGTTTCCCAGCTACTAAGACAGGCAGTCCATGTCTTTTTTGTGGACTGCCTCACGGAGAGCAACCCTGGTTACAATCATTGGGCTCTTTTCAAATATACATCTGCTTAGGGGCCCCCAAATATTGGATCCCTATGTGGCCTCGTATGCAAGGAGGATCAAATGGTCTTCCAAGACTGAAAGAAAGTTCCACAATCTTCTATCATCTCTGGAGTGTCTTAGCCTATACAATCAGGCCCAAACATGCAGTGACTCAGAGGCAATCTCGTCTTTTGAATCACTAATTAATAGTGTCCAAAGGGAGCTAGAAGCTGACCGTAGGCCAAGTGGCCCATATCATCCAAGAAGTAATCCCTGGTTTGATGAAGAAAGTCTGCTGCTTAGGAACAAGATTAGTCAGGTTTACCTGCTTTATCGTAATCGAGGGGATAAATGCCCACCTGAGGATTATTATCGCCTGAAGTGGGAGTATAAAGGATTAATTGTTAAGAAAAAGAGGGCTAAAGAAAATGAGAAGCGGGATCTACTTCTCCTCTCCATCCAGCAGAAGAATACTCGACTATTTTGGCAAATTGTTGCCAGTTCTTTGCCTGGTCATCAAGAACTCCCTCTCTGTTGTATCTCCAACAGAGATTGGGAAAACCATTTTGGGTCAATCTTCCAGGCTTCAATAGTCACGACCGGACTTGGACCACAACTGCCCCCTGCAATTCCCGACTGGCATCCTGTGACTCATACTGAGATTAGTGAGCTTATCTCTGAACTCAAGTCAGGCAAAGCCCCTGGCCCTGACGCTATACCCCCTGATTTGCTAAAATCTAATCCCGAGTGGTGGATTCCTCTTTTAGCAACAGTCTTTACCCATATTAATACCTCTGGCAGGATCCCTACCTCCTGGAGTCTAGCAATCATTGTTCCTGTTTTCAAACGAGGAAATAGGAACAACCCAGCCGATTATCGTCCTATAAGTCTGCTCTCCACCATTGGAAAATTGTATGCTAAATATCTCCAAAGAAGACTCCTCATCTGGGTCGAGGAATCCAACATCATTGGTGTTGAACAGATTGGGTTTAAAGCGGGCTGTGCCACATTGGACCACTGCTTTGTCCTAGCGCACCTGGTTGATAAATACGCCACCAAACCAGGTGGTAAACTTTTCACTGCTTTTATTGATCTAAAGGCAGCATTTGATTCAATCCCAAGGGAATTGTTGTGGTCAAAATTGCTCAAAAGTTCCATTGATAGACGTCTTCTGTTCTTAATTACATCCCTACATAATCAGACTTTTAGTCAGATCAGGTGCAGTTTGCAGGGAGAACTCTCAAATCCTATCCCGATAAAGAGCGGAGTAAGGCAGGGCTATGTCCTAGCTCCTCTTCTGTTTAACTTATTATCTGACTTGGTCTCTTACATTGGACGTACTGAGTCCCACGCCCCAAAGTTGTCAACTACGAAGATCCCGCTTCTCCTTTATGCTGACAACACGGTCCTCCTATCACTGTCAAGGCTTGGTCTCAAAAGGCTACTTTCTGCATTTGGGTCCTACTGCGCTGTGAACCACTTGTCCATTAATTATGATAAATCAAAAGTATTGGTGTTCTCTAGAGCCGGGAAGCTATACAACTGGCCTATTAAGGGTAATGCTGTTAAGCAGGTTCTCCATTTTAAGTATTTAGGTATCCATTTTCAGAACACCGGTGCTTGGACTAGACATCGAACTCAGGTGCTGAATTCGGCCTCCTGTAGCCATCAGCAGATTCTAAGATTTTTCTGTACCCAAGGAGGCCAGTTTATTCCTCCTGCTCTGTGTATTTACAAAGGCAAAACCCTGGCCCAAACTCTTTATGGAATTCCTATATGGATACGGGGCTTCAAGGAGTGTATTGAAAGAACTCAGGCTGTTTTTTTAAGGAAACTTTTGGGCCTCCCTCCCTGTGTTGGCTTTGCTTTGATGTACCTGGAATTTGGCATTCGATCAGTCGAATGCATGGCGTGGATTAACACCTTTAAATGGTGGTTTCGGGTGCTCTTTTGGGCAGCCCCTGGTAGCTACCTCTCCCTGGTGTTAGCTGAGTCCTATACTTCTCGATGGGAGAGGGAGCTGACGAAGAAACTCCACCTGCTAGGTTTTTCGGGGGATGCATTGGGAGACTATGGCCTTAAGGACGCCCAATTTAGGGTAGTCCAACAGCTTGTGGACATAGACTTGCAATATCTAAGAGATAGAGCTAATAAAACCTGCTCCCCTCTGATCTTCAGCCAATTTAACAATTATGGACTGTGGATGGTCTCATATTTTTACACTTTAACCATCCCTAAGTATAGAAGAGTCTTCTCCCTTGCTCGTTTCAACATCTTGCCCTCAGCATTGCTGGACGGACGATTTAAGAGGCTCCCGATAAGTGAGCGGTTATGCTCCTGTGATAGAGCTGAGGTTGAAACTGTGGAGCATGTTCTTTTATACTGCCCTATGTATAACATAGGCAGGACTAAATTACTGTCTCTCTTAGAAACAAATCTCTCTGGATCCAATGCTAGTAATTTGACCTTATATTGTTTAGGGGATGGCTCCTCACACATTACTTTTCAGGTTTCTAAATTTTTTTAAAGAGCTGTAACTATTAGAGGAGAACGCTGTAATTCCTCTCAGCCAAGGCTTCTGGTAGCCAACTGTTTATGATGTTACTTTCCCCACGTTCTTTTGCAATTATATTTGTATTTTGGTCTGTGACCGCAAATAAAAGTTATTATTTTCTAACCATCAATAAAATAATTCCCATGTCGTGTAGTACTCAGCTTGTTCTTTCCCCTTAATTGCAAGTGTTAATCTATTCATTTCTGCCCATTCTAATATTTTCTAATCACATTCTTATCTGTAGGTATCTCTTCACTTTTCCAGTTTTGTGCGACTACAATTCTAGCTGCAGTTAATACATGAATAATTAGATATGCATTCCTGTTACTATAGGTTTCAGGTAAAATCCCCAACAAAAACATTTCTGGTTTTAAATCAATGTGCTGTTGTATTATTCTTCTTCTTATTATTATTTTATTATTATTATTTATTAAATTTATATACCACCCTACTCCCGAAGGACTCAGGGCGGTGAACAGCCAAAAGATAAAATACACATAATACAAACATTAAAAAACCATTTAAAATACATTAAATACTTTGGGCCAAAACAAATTTAAAACACCCCAATTTATAAGACAAATTTAAAAAGCAATTTAAAAGGGAAGTTAGGCCAGGCCAGCCTGCTAGAATAAGAATGTTTTGAGGGCACGGCGGAAAGTGCGCAGATCCGGGATCCTCCATATCTCCGGGGGAGCTCGTTCCAGATGGCAGGTGCCCCCACAGAGAAGGCTCTCCCCCTGGGGGCCGCCAGTTGACACTGTTTGACCAATGACACACTGAGAAGCCCCTCTCTATGGGAGCGTACTGGTCGGTGAGAGGCTACTGGTGGCAGAAGGCGGTCTCGTAGATACCCCGGTCCTAAGCCATGGAGCACTCTAAAGGTGGTAACCGAAACCTTGAAGCGCACCCGGAAGACCACCGGGAGCCAGTGCAGCTCGCGCAGGAGGGGACTCACATGGGAGCGCCACGTCGGTCCCATAACCACCCGCGCGACCACATTCTGGACCAGCTGGAGGCTCCGGGTGCTCCTCAAGGGGAGCCCCATGTAGAAAGCATTGCAGTAGTCCAGGCGGGAAGTGACGAGGGCATGAGTGACCGTACTTAATGAGTCCTGATCCAGAAAAGAACGCAACTGGCGAATCAGGCGGACCTGATAAAAAGTCCTCCCGGCCACAGCTGTCAAGTGCTCTTCTAAAGACAGCCATGAGTCCAGGAGGACACCCACGTTGCGAGCCCTCTCCATGGGGACCAACGACTCACCCCCAATAGTCAGTGATGGCACCAATTGACTATATCGGGACGTCGGAAACCACAGCCACTTGGTCTTGGATGGGTTGAGCCTGAGTCTGTTTCTCCCCATCCAGATCTGTACAGCCTGCAGGCACCGGGACATCACTTCAAGGGCATCATTGGGGTGATCCAGGGTGGAGATGTACAGCTGAGTGTCATCAGTGTACTAATGGTACTTCACCCCGAAACCACGGATGATCTCACCCAGTGGCTTCACATAAATGTTGAACAGAAGGGGCAAGAGGACCGACCCCTGTGGCACCCCACATACAAGGGGGCTCGGGGTCGACCTCTGCCCCCCTGCCAACACAGACTGTGACCGGTCGGAGAGAAAGGAGGAGAACCATTGCAACACGGTGCCCCCCACCCCTAACTCTTCCAACCAGTGCAGCATGATACCATGGTCGATGGTATCAAAAGCCGCTGACAGATCTAATAGGACCAGGACAGAGGAGCAACCCCTGTCCCGAGCCCTCCAGAGATCATCAATCAATGCGACCAATGCCGTTTCCATGCTGTACCCAGGCCTGAAGCCCGACTGAAACGGATCCAGATAAGCCGATTCCTCCAGGTACTGAGGGAGCTGTCGCGCTACCACACTCTCAACAACCTTTGCAACAAAGCAAAGGTGGGAGACTGGACAATAATTAGCCAACACTGCCGGGTCCAGGGAAGGCTTCTTGAGGAGAGGCCTCACCACCGCCTCTTTCAAGGCGGCGGGGGAAACACCCTCACTCAAGGAAGCATTTATAATCCCCTGGAGCCAGCCTTGTGTAACCTCCTGAGAAGCCAGCACCAACCAGGAGGGACACAGGTCCAATAAACATGTGGCCGCGCTCAGTCTGCCCAGTATCCTGTCCACGTCTTTGGGAGTCACAGAATCAAACTCTTCCCAGATAATATTCTCAAGACCTGCCTCCATCATCCCCCCTGAATCTACCCACTCAGAGTCCAGGTGTTCCCGAATCTGAGCGATTTTGTCATACAGATACTGTACAAAGTCCTCGGCTCTACCCTCCAAGGGGTCCTCCCGCACTTCCTGGTGAAGCAGGGAGCGGGTCACCCTAAACAGGGCGGCTGGGCGATTATCTGATGATGGAATAAGAGCGGAAAAATAATTACATTTTGCTGCTTTTATCACCACCAGGTAGGTCTTTTTTTTAAAATTTATTTATATGCCACCCTTCTCCGGAGACTCAGGGCAGCTTACAATGCATTAAGCAATAGCCTTCATACTTTTGTATATTTTATACAAAGTCAGCTTATTGCCCCCACAATCTGGGTCCTCATTTCACCTACCTTAGAAAGGATGGAAGGCTGAGTCAACCTTGAGCCTGGTGAGATTCAAACTTACAGTAATTGCAGACAGCTGGATGTTAAATGCTGCCTTAGTAGGAGGCATTAGCCTGTTACGCCACTCAGGCTCCCTTATTAAGGTCTTAATATGAGACCTTACCAGTGTTCGGTCAGATTCAGAATGGCTGGCCCTCCAACTGCTCTCCAGGTGTCTTTTCCAGCACTTCATCTCCCTCAGCTCCTCGGTAAACCAAGGAGCCAGGTGAGACCGGCACCGGGTCAGAGGCCGCAAAGGCACGACCTGGTCCAAAGGTCCAGCAGCTGCCCTATCCTAGGTGGCCACTATGTCTTCAGTCGAGCCGTGAGCCAGAGCCTCAGGAAATGGCCCAAGCTCTGTCCGGATCCATCAGGCACCTGGGGCGGAACCACCTCATCAGTTCTGCCTCCCTGCGGCGGGGTGCGGAGGTTTGAAGGTCAAAGCGAAGGAGGGAGTGATCCAACCAAGACAAGGGCTCGATCGCTATATCCCCTATCTCAAGATCACTCAACCACTGACCAGAGACAAAACCAAGTCCAGCGTGTTTACCCCCGTGTGAGTAGGGCCATGAACTGGGTCAGGTCCATGGCCGTCATGGAAGCCATGAACTCCCAGGCCACCTCAGATGCCTCACCGGCGGATGGCAGATTAAAATCCCCCATGACCATAAGCCTGGGGGTATCAACTGCCACCGCGGCTATAACATTGAGCAGCTTGGGCAGGGCCGCCGCCATGTGGCAGGGATCCAGGTACGTAACCAGCAAGCCCATCTGCACCCCATGACCCCACTTTACAAGGAGGGACTCACATCCGGCCGTCTGAGGAACAGTGGCCTCCCTTGGACCAAGACCTTCTTTAATGACAACCGCCACCCCCCCGCCCCTCCCCTGTGACCTCGGCTGATGAAATGCGCGAAAGCTGGGTGGGCACATCTCAACAAGGGGGACCCCCCTTCCTGGCCCAATCTTTTCCAGCCACGTATGTATTTTTGTCCAATATTTTTTTGCTTCTACATATGTCCACCAGATATGATAATAAGACCCAGGTAACTGGTGGCATTTCCAACATTTAGCTGATTTATCTTTAAACATCTTTGCCAACCTCGCTGGTGCAAAGTGCCATCTATAAAACATCTTATACAAATTTTCTTTATATGCAGTTGATATTGTTAATTTATAGTTCATGTCCCATAATTTTTGCCATTCATCTAGTTCTATTGTGTAGCCAGTTTTTTGCCCACGCTATTATTGTCTCCTTCACTAGTTCATCTTCCAGTTTGATGCCCAGTAAGTAGCAATAGGTTTTCTTTATCAATCTTTCTTCTGTCCCTGTTAATATCTAATTCTGTCAATTCTTTATAGAAACCATATAATTTAACATCTTTCTCATATCTAGAATGTATCAGTACTTGTGAATACCATGCCATATCAATCCCTTGATCACTCAGTTCTTGTTTAGTTTTGAGTTCCCCCTTTTCATTCAAAATATCTTTATAGCTGACAATATTTCCCATGTTAATAATGTTTGGGTGAACCAGTGCTTCCATTGTTGAAAGCCAAACTGGTATCCTCAAGTAGTGTTGCTCTCTGATTTTCTCCCATACTAACAGTAAAACATTCCTTATGTAATGTCTTTGAAAGTAACCATGTATCTTACTTTTCCCATACCACAAGAAAGCATGCCAACCCAGTTGCAAATCATGTCCCTCCAAAGTCAATAGTCTTGTATGCCTCAATACAATCCATTCTTTTATCCATGTTAATATCGCTGCTTGATAGTACAACTCCCAGTTTGGTAGTCCAAAGCCGCCTCTATTTCTCTATTTTATCCTCTACTTTCCCTATTCTTTCCTTCATATAATTGTGCAGGGCTTGGATCATAGCTTTCAACTCTGCCTGCATCAAATTCATTTTCTCTTGCTGTAACATGGCATCCAAGGACCTCTGACCTGATGGACTGGATGTTGCTGATGATGATGAGGGGCGTGGCTGACATTGCAGCGATCTCACTCCGTGGGATTGCACCAAAATCTGAATTGCCGGAAGGTCCGGACGGAGCTAAATCACCTCAGAGGGGTGATGAATAAAAGAGGGCACACTCCGCTGATCACAGGGAGCCCGCAAACTCCCTGATTGATCTGGAGAAGGCTCTCAAACCTTCTTTGAGAGAACAGGAAGGAGAAGACGGCCATTGTGTGCTGGACCGAACCTGTGACAGCCACCAGAAAAGAAAGTGTGGAATGGACGTTGCTTACCTGAACGTCCCATTTATGTCCCCTGCGAAGACATTCCCCAATGGGTTGTTCCGCTTCCCTGATTCGATCTACTGAGTGCCAATCAAAATTCCTCTGTAGCTGGTCAGGCTGTCCTTCCTGTTCTTCCTCAGTCTTTTTTGCGAAGG
>WNWU01012943.1:97412-147034 GCA_012654045.1 Ptyas mucosa | reverse complement strand
TACGACCTTAGGGAGGGAATCGAAGCCTCCGCCCGGCCTTGGACAGGAATTACGGCTTGCAAAACACGTCTGCCAAACGCGGCATCAGCTGAAGCATAAACGTCTAAATGATAATGTCTAACAAATGAAGAAATCGAGGACCAAGTGGCCGCACGACAAATGTCCTCAATGGACGCCTGAGTGGCCCAAGCAGCCAACGTGGCAGCACTGCATGTTGAATGAGGAAAAATACGACCTGGAACAGGATCACCCCTCAGTTCGTATGCTTTAGAGATACAGGCCTTGAGCCACCTGCCCACCGTTGCTGATGAAACTTTCAGTCCCAGTGAAGAAGGCAAAAAGGAGACAAGAAGGGCCTCTGATTTACGAAATGATGCAGTTCTGTGGATATACTTTTTTAGCGCTCTACGGACGTCCAGGGTATGCCAACGTTTCTCTGCCGGATGCCTAGGATCCGGACAAAAATTTGGAAGGACTACCTCCTGCCTCCTGTGAAATTGAGAATTAACCTTTGGAACAAACGCTGGATCTAATCGAAGAACCACACAGTCCGGGTGAATCATGCAGAGATCGCTCCTGATGGAAAATGCAGCAATCTCCGAAACGCGACGGGCAGAAGTAATTGCCAACAAAAAGGCTACCTTCAATGTCAGATAACGGAGAGAAACCGTACTGAGAGGTTCAAAAGGATCAGATGTCAATGCTTGCAAAACCAAAGAAAGATCCCAGTTAGGATACCGATGAATCATCGGGGGCCGAAGGTTCGAAACCCCAAGAAGAAATGACTTAATCCTGGAATCCTGCGACAAAGGTTGCTGGTTCTCACCCGAGAGAACCGTAGCCAATGCTGCTACCTGTCGACGGAGAGTAGATGTAGCGAGACCCTTCGCGAAGCCAGCATGAAGGAACTGTAAGACCTCCGGAACCGTTGCTGATGTAGGGTCGACGTGTTGGTGAGCACACCATTCTGCAAAAATTCGCCAAGAGGCATTGTAGATGCGGACCGTCGATGGGCGCCGAGCCGCCTGGATGATCGAAATAACTTCCCCCGACAGCAAACCCCGAGCCAGTCGTATCCTCTCAAGCGCCAGACGGTCAGCTGAAGCCATTCCGGCTCTGGATGCTTGACGGCGCCTTGAGACAGGGAGATCCGATTGGACAGAATCTGCCACGGGTCTACGATGGACATGGACAGCAGGTCTGCGAACCACGCCCTTCGGGGCCAATGTGGAGCCACCAGCAGAAGATCCGCCCGCTCCTTGATCATTTTCCGGATAACCTTGGGAATGACCGGGATTGGAGGAAACGCGTAGAGGAGACCCCGCGGCCATGGGGATCGCAAGGCGTCACAACCTTCTGCGCCCTGAGTTGGAAACCGGGTGAAGAATCTTGGAAGCTGCGCGTTGCCTGGGGTCGCAAAAAGATCCACCGATGGAGTCCCGAACCGATGTGAGAGTTCCTGGAAAAGAAGTGGATCCAGTTTCCACTCGGAGTGATCCAGTTGACCCCGACTGAGCCAATCCGCTTCCTGATTCAACTTGCCGGAAATGTGTTCGGCCCGCAGGGAAAGAACATGCTTCTCGGCCCACGCCATCAGTCGTTCCGTCTCCTCCATCAACGACAGAGATCTGGTGCCCCCCTGTCGATTGATGTGGGCCTTTGTGGTAGTGTTGTCCATCAAGATAAGGACATGCCGTTGAAGCACTAGATGTTGAAACTGAAGTAGCGCCAGTCGAACCGCCCTCAGCTCCAACCAATTGATGCTGTGGCGCGACTCCACTGGAGACCATGTGCCTTGGGCAAGCTGTGACTGAAGATGGGCTCCCCAGCCGCTTAGACTGGCATCTGTCGTCAGGACAACATGCTCCTGCTCCATGAAGAGAGATCCCCGCCTGATGGCTGGTGAAATGCACCACCGAAGCGAGAGACGTACCTGAGCTGGGACCTTCACTCTGGAAAGCGACTCCCCCCGTCCTTGACGTTGAAACGGAAGGAGGAACCACTGCAGGTGGCGCAGATGAAAACCGGCCCAAGGGATGCCGCCGATGCAGGAGATGAGCTTCCCCAGAAGCTGTGATAACTGGAACACGGGCGACCGCTTCTGAGACAGAATCTGCGTAACCAGGTCCCGAATGCTGGACTGGCGGTCGGGAGAAAGATAAACACGACCCTGGACAAAATCTATGACCGCTCCCAGATGCAAGATCCTGGTCGTGGGGCAAAGATAGCTTTTGTCCCTGTTCAGAGTGAAACCATGGTCCTGCAAAGCTCGAATGACACGGAATCTGTCCAAGTCTGCCTGAGAAGTCGAAGAGGAGAGAATCAAGATATCGTCCAGATAGCAGACCAGGCGGACTGGCACCTCTCTGAGTGATGCCGCCAGTGCTGCCAGGACCTTCGTGAAAGTGCGCGGAGCTGAGGAGAGGCCAAAGGGCATTGCCTTGAACTGAAAATGATCTGTGTCGAGGGCAAAACGTAGGAACCACCTGTGGGCCGGATGTACCGGAATGTGAAGGTAAGCCTCCTTCAGGTCGATCGATTGCATAAGGTCCCCTTGTCGGATGCACCCCAGTAGAGACTTGAGAGAGTGCATCTTGACGTGGCGGTATACGAGAAAGGTGTTGAGACGCTTCAGGTTGAGAATTGCTCGCCAGCTGTCCAAGGATTTCGGAACGAGAAAGAGAGTCGAGTAGAAGCCGCCCCCGACCTGATCCTGTGGAACACGCTCTATGGCCTCTATTTGGAGAAGATGCTGAATTTCCAAGCCCAAGAGACGACGCTTGGCTGGTTGGGAAGGCCACGGGCGTTGGAAGAAGAAGGCTGGTGGGTTGGAAGAAAACTCCAGTAACAGGCCGTCGGACACCGTGCGTACAATCCAGGTGTCTGATGTGGTGACCTCCCATTGGTGGTAATACGCCTGCAGTTTTCCTCCAATGGGAAGCTGAGGCCGCGAGTCACTTGCCTTGACAGGAGTAGCGGGAGGTAGCCGCTCGGAAGGGATGGCGGAAACTGGACTGGCGTCTACCACGGTCTTGAAAGGAAGCCCGATCTGAGGCAGGCTGGTAGGAGTAAGATGGAAATCTCTGGTAGGAAGAAGTACCTGTACCTTGATCACCTCGAAAAGGCTGCCGCTGGTATGGCGAGAAGCGCCACTCAGAGCGTCTGCCCACCAATGGCATCACCTTCTTCTTATCCCTGTTCTCTACAAGGACCGAATCGAGAGATGCGCCAAACAGGGACGGACTCTTGTAAGATGCCGCCGTGAGGCGCCACTTTGACTTCATGTCAGCCCTCCAGTTCCTTAACCAAAGTAGGCGACGTGAGGCGACAGTGGATGCTAAGGCGCGAGAGGCAAACTTGGCTGCATCAAGGGACGCGTCCGCAGAATACTCTGCTGCTGCCACCAACTTTGCCACATCTTGATGCAGGCGAGCATTATCTGGGGGTAACCTATCCCGTAACTGACGTAACCACACCAGTGACGCTCTGTTAAAAAAGGAGGCCGAGGTCGCCGC
This sequence comes from Ptyas mucosa, assembly GCA_012654045.1. Taxonomy (NCBI): domain Eukaryota; kingdom Metazoa; phylum Chordata; class Lepidosauria; order Squamata; family Colubridae; genus Ptyas; species Ptyas mucosa. Next base: position 143,519 of record WNWU01012943.1, on the reverse strand, counting down.
TCGAATAGCCCAGGCCGCAGCCAGGTGAGTCTTACGACAGGCCATCTCCGCTTTCTTATCCTCAAACTTCAAACCATCACCAACCTCTCCGACAAGTACAGCAGACGAAGTAAGGCCAGCAACCGGGTCGTCCACGGCAGGCAGCTGTAGCAACTCGTCCAATCTAGGTGACGAACAATATAGCTTCTTGTCAAATGAATTTGGTCCACCTATCGAGGTGGGATGATCCCATGGCTTCTGTATGACCTGAGCAAAAAGATCTGGACAAGGGACAAAGTCAGAATCTGCCTTGGGCATGAGAAACAAGGAATTGCTCACATTAGACTGATCCTGAGAAGTAGACTGTTGATCAAGGCTATCTTCCATATTGGTAGCAGCCTTCGCTTTACGTAAGAGCTGCTTAAACATAGATGGCTTAAATAAACCTGGAAAGGCTGGTTTGTCTGGCAAATCTTCCTCATCCCCTGACAACTCAAATTCCTCAAAAAATTCCTCCTCAGGAGCCTGCTCCATCATCCGTTCAGAAGAAGCAGAAGCAGGAGAATGCTGCACCTGAACCCTCGGTAACTGACAAGGGATATGAGCAGTACACTCAGGGGGAAGCATATATCCAGTCTGTTGAAGGCCCACCTGAAAAATACGAGAAATTGTTTGAGACATCAAAGAATTAAAGTCCAGAAATTGAGGAGGAGCCAGACCTTCCTCCTGTCTTAGCCCAGCTGCCGTGGGCGTGAATGTAGCTTCAGGCATAGGGCGAGGCAAAGGAACCGCCTGACTAGATGCCACAGGAACAGATGAACTCGGGTGCCCCCTTAGGAGAGTAACATCATGAGAAGTATGAACCATTGCACATTGAGAAACCACATCTTGATCAACTTCTGGAGCTGAGGGTGGAACAGGCCCAGATGGGACCCCCGAAGGCCTAACAACCACCTCAGGGACAAGAGGCACTGGAGCTTCTTTTTGTGCTTTAGCAAAGGCATGTTCCAAAGCATTATGGCTCCTCAAGGCATATTTATCAGAAACAGCAGCATGCTTGGCTTTAGAGGCCTTAGACTTTTTTCCTTTAGACCCCTTAGAAGAAGGGGCAGGACTAGGGGAATGATCCTGTTCCAGATCAGAAGACAGGTCAACATCAGACATCTTGAAAAAACTCAAGATAAAAAATAGATATATGTACAACAGGAGAGTAGAAATTTTTTTTTTGTCAAATTAATACAAAAATCCAGCCACTTCGCCTTCCACAGCAGACAAAAAATACTGTATATATATATAGAAAAGTATTATTGTCTTTAGTATAATCAGATATATAAATATATATATATATTTCTTCTTTTTTATTTTATTTTTTTAATTTTTATTTATTTATTTATTTATTTATTTTAATATATATGGAAAAAAATCCAACAGGAAATGTGTCACAAAAAAACTGCAATCCAAAATCCTCCTTTTTTTTTTTAATATATAAATTTAAGCAGAAATGCTGAAACTCAGCAACAAGGGCAAACAAACGAAGTATAAATAATACTTCCCTCTCCTGAGCAGCTTCGCCAGATCATGCAGGAAGAACCAAACAGGTAAGGAGGCCAATGGCCCAGCCTGAGGAATCTGGAAGGCGAAGGCAATTCCCCCACAGAAGGCCAGAAAGCGCGCCAGCAAAAAACAAAAGGACAAAAATGGCGGCGACAAAATGGCAGCCGCCAGTGACTCCGCACTACGCAGCAAGGCAAAAAGGGCTGCCCGATAGAATGGCCACAATAGGTGGGGCGGGATACCGCAGCCTCAGCGAGGCGCTTCCCAATAACTCGAGTTTGCCAGCTGGCAGGGACTCTCGGCCGCTCCAAAAAAAAAAAGCAATAAATTCGATGGTGAGGGCTGCGGGGCGAGACAAGCTGCTGAGCCAGCAGCGCTATGCCCGCGGCCAGCAAGAAGCAATTATTGAAAAAAAAAAAAACGGCAAGCCCAGCCGAAGCTAGACAAGCAAGCCAAAACAAAAATAAACAGGGAGAGGCGATCGGAGCCCCGAAACGCCTACTCACGAGCCAGAACAGTACTCCCACGTCACGCAGCCCTCACAGTCCACAATAAAGAGAAAAAAACAGAGAAAAAAACAAACCAATAAATTGAACAAGGAGAAAGGCACTCGAAGTCAGATACCATCAACTGAGCGAAAAAGACTGAGGAAGAACAGGAAGGACAGCCTGACCAGCTACAGAGGAATTTTGATTGGCACTCAGTAGATCGAATCAGGGAAGCGGAACAACCCATTGGGGAATGTCTGAGCAGGGGATCAGGAAATGACTGAAGAACAGTGTGATCAATCTGGGTGAGAGACTCTTAACTTTTAATTTCTAATTTTCATGGAAGAAAGAGACCCCTGGAAAACATTGGGGTGAAAGTGAGACTTAAAAAGGAAGAGGTGGAGTTTTTTTTCCCCACCTCCCAAGAAAAGCGACAAGTAAAGCCTAAGAGCCATTTTTAGAAGAGGCAGTAAAGCTAAGTCCCAAGCTCTACGTTCAGCTTTCCATCCGAGTACCAATGGGGCAGCTGAGAGAGCTAATGCCATGATTGAACGATATTTGAGGAGCTACGTCTCTTATCAACAGTCTGATTGGGCTGATCTTATACCTTTTGCTGAAGTGGCATACAACAATGCCGTGCACAGGAGTACTGGTCTAACCCCTTTTCATGTAGTAACCGGAAAAAACTTCCCGGCCATCCCAGAACTAGACACCCAAACAGCAGGGGTAACATCTCCGGCTGCGTGGGCCAATAGGATCCGCATGAGCTGGCCAAATGTAAAAGAGACGTTACAGATGGCGGAGGAGGAGTATAAAAGGCAAGCAAACAAAAGGAGGGCAGAACCCAAACCATTCCAGGTGGGGGACCGGGTGTTTCTGTCTACCAAATATATTAAACTATGGGTACCATGTAAAAAACTCAGTCCAAAATACCTCAGCCCTTTCACTATAACTAAGGTCATTAACCCCGTGACCGTGAGACTGAAACTTCCCTCTTTACTGGGGAAGTTACACTCAGTGTTTCACAGTAGTTGGTGAAACATATCCCTTCCAAATCCCATCCGGGGCCGGTTGCACAAGACGAATATGAACTCGAGGATATCCTAGACTCCAAAATAAAAAGGGGAAAGTTAAAATACTTAGTAAAATGGAAAGGATATCCCTACGAGGAATCCTCATGGGTGGATGGAAAAAACATTAAAGCCCCTCAGTTGATACATAGATTTCACAGAAAATATCCGCATAAACCACAGCATGCTCCTTGACGGACATTACTAATGACTCTTCTCTCTTTCAGGAGGGCACTTGGTAGGGGGGCCGCCTGTCGAGCCCACATTCTGCTCGGCTCTCCATACTCACTGGAGGGAGAGGCAGTTCGATGGAGCCATGTCAGCTGAGAATGAGCACACACACTACTCGGGTTTAGGGATGGTGACGGGTAGGCTTGTTTGTTAATGATGGTGGTAGTTTAGCTGCGTTTAGGCTGCGATAATACATCACCTAATTAAGAGAGTTTGACTACGAAACCTGGCTACCAACTGCAGAAACGCTGTATCCGCTCACGAACTGAAACCAGCTGTAAAGAGCAATTACGGAGGCACTTAAGGAGGCAATTAAGCAATTAAGGGAGTGGGGTGGGGGTGTGGTCAGCACGGTTTCTTTAAAGGCAGCTGTGTAACTGGGATGCTCAGAGCTGACTTTATTTTGTTCTTTGTGAACTCGGAGTTTCCTGGTGCTGGTTGGTGCGAATAAAACGTTGACTCTCCAAGCTGGTATTCCGTTTTTGATGCTTCAACATTCAATGCCCTTTCACTATAACTAAGCATATTGACTGTAATCGTGGAAAAAAGAAAGATGGTGAGCTGGTTGGTCCTGAAATCCCACAGATCAGGAGTGGGGGGGAACAGGCGATTGCTGAAGGAGCAGACTGTATTGAACATATATAATTCTGAGATAAATGCGGGTAGATGGACTTCAAAAAGATAGATAATGACCTCATTGTCACAGCTTACTCGGAGTGACAGGGAGGCAATAGATTTGGCAACATATGTATATCTTCCACAACGTGATAATTATTTCAGAATTCTTTTTAAATTCAAACAACAGCTCTTTCCTAGCCTGCTCATGCGAATGAGAGGATTCTTGGCTTTTTATCAAATTTTACCAACTCGAGTTTTTTCCAGTGGCGAAATCAGCCCGCTGATCCGGAGAGTCCCCAGGGAGAGCGTTACAGTGCATGGGATGGCTGACTGGGAAAATGAACTAAATGGGGAAAGCAAGTTAACTGAAACGGGGAAGAGATTTAGCATTACAGAGGAAATGTCAGTTAAGGTTTTGGATTCAACTAATGTGAAACTTCCTTCAATTGGCTTAATGCAAGATGAGACATTTGATTCTGCTTGCTTGGAAACTTTTTCCTCACTTTCACTAACTGAGCAGCGAGAAGTACTTAATAAACTTAAAGAGACGAGGAGGCTGCTGAAGCAGACCATTTCCTCTGCTGCTCCTTTGGCGTCGATTGTTCTGCCCTCATCAAGGCATGACGCAGTTCCGGAGTCAGCAGTTTATAAGCCCAGGAAGCCTGACGCCCATGTCTATACAGCACAAAGTGCCAGAGACAGCAGTCCTGAGAGTGCAAAGTGACGGGGGACAAACACTGGAGATGGAAGGCACCCAGGAAGGAATCCCCCAGTCCCCCTTAGTAGCAAAGATGATTCCAAGAAATGACGTAAGCACAGTGCCTCATGTAAAATCATTTACCGTGGAGGCAGAGATTAATACATTTTATGGATCTGCAAGGCCAGAAGTAACAGGCAGAGTAATGACGCCTAAACAGATGTGTATGGAGCTCAGGCGATTAAATGGGTGTGTGAGCGTAAGTGAGGGAGGACGGGTGGGAGAGATTATTCAAGAAGGTTGACTAGGAAATAGTGAGCAATCATTTCCTTCAAGAATACACTTCCTCTCTTGGAATGTGGCAGGATGGAGAGGAAGCTGGTGCACAGACGACTGTATTAAATTTTTAAACAGGTACCAAGTAATTGCCTTACAGGAGACCTGGGTTAGCAGTGATGAGGCCCCCATTGAGCTCCCGGGGTTTAATATTTGGCAGCTGCCAGCAAAGAGGGTAGCTATAAAGGGAAGAGCCTCAGGAATGTTGTGCATCTTGGTAAAAGCTGAATTAGGATGGAAGGGAAATGAGATATGCTCGGACCCTGGCCCTTTATTTTTTCAAGCAATCCATTTGGCATATGAAGGGAAGTCAATGGTATTTGCAAATGTGTATGTTAATCCAGCAATGGGCGATCTGTGGAAGGCACTAGAGGTAAAAATATTAGATATATGTAAAAAATTATTAAAACACCTTTAATTTTGGCAGGGGATTTTAACGCTCGTGTGGGTCCCTCGTTGGAGACTTTTATTGAAAATGGTATAATTCCAGATGGATATCTACATAACCAACAATCATGGGACACCCAAGATAGGAAAAAGAACAAAGATGGGGGGAAATTTCTAACAATGGTATACAACTGTAACCTCCAAATTGTAGGCCAGTATTCAGAAGCTAAAAGGTACCCCATAACTTTTTTTGGCCCTAAGGCATGTAGTTCTATTGATTACTTTTGTGTTTCTCACAGCTTAGTATCAGGGGCAACTTCAGTCTTGACATTACCAAGGCCAGAAAGTGATCATCTTCCGATTGAGACGTCCCTGACATTCCCTTCCGATTTAAGGAAAAGGAATCAAACAATTCAACAAATAGGCTTCAACTTAAGAAATAGCTCATGAGAAATAGCTCATGAGGAATGGAAATTATGGATTGAGTATGTACAGAATAAGTATCAGACTAGAAAATATTATATCGCTTTTAGCTGAGATGATTATGTTAGTATGTTAGTAAATATAGAAAAAAGATATGGAAGATTGAATAACATATATATTGTTTGGGAATATTAATATTGCATATAATGGAAGTCAAGGGGGGGAGGGAAGAGGGAGGAGGGGGAGGGTTAGGGTGGGGACGGGACGGAATTATATATTGTTTTTATATGTATCTTATAATGTGGGGCTAGGGAGGGGGGGGAAAGGGGGAAAAATTTGTATTGGTAAAACTTTTTCAATAAAAAAAAAAAGAAATAGCTCATGAGAGAAGACTAACATGGAAGAGGGCTGATAGTAAAGCAGTGACAGAATTTATGAATTCACCACGTATGGAAGCCTTAGCGCATATATGCTCAAATAGTACGGGTGAACAAGAGCTTATAGTATATTTTGCGGAAATATGCCATAAATTGAAGCATTTTTTCATGACTACCAAGCCAAGGGGCCAGTTTGATTCTAGTTACTCAACATGGTTTGATAATGACTGCAAGGAAAAGAAAAAACAGCTTAGGAAATCACTTAGGAGATACTTAAGCAGCCCAAACATGGAATTACAGAAGGAGTATATCACCATAAGGCAGAAATATAAGCAGCTATTGAAGAGGAAAAAGGCCTCTTATATTGACAATTTATGGGCTGGCCTAGAACAGGCAGCAAAGCTGACCTCTCCCACACTTTTCTGGTTGGAGGTCTCATAAATTATTAGAGATAGAAAACCAATAAGTGACCCAAACATTATGGCAGAAAGTTGGGAGAAGCATCTGGCCACTACAGCAGCAGCAGAAAACTCTGATGAGGTGATATCCTCTCTGAGCTTGATACAGGGATATGAAGTCTTACCCCAGTGGGAAGAAGTGTCAATCATGGAGGTGAGGAGTTTAATTTCCTCCCTGAAGACAAATAAAGCTCCAGGACAGGATGCGCTCCCAGCATCGTTATTTAAAGATAACATAGCCTGGTGGACGCCTGTCCTGGTGGGTCTCTTTACTTTTATCAATAGAACAGGGCAAATTCCTGCCAGTTGGCATTCAGCAATAATTATTCCATTATATAAAAAAGGCTCTAGAGATAACCCAGATAATTTCCATTTAATTAGTCTAATTGATATATCAGCAAAAATTTATGCTAAGCATTTGCTTCATAAATTAGAAGATTGGATAATGAGAAATAACATTTTAGTAGAAGAACAGACAGGCTTCAGGAGAGGAAGATCTACTATAGATAATTGTTACGTGTTGGACCATTTAATAACAAAGTTTAAGTTTTGGAAAAAAACACTGTATGTGGCATTCATAGACTTGAAGGCAGCCTTCGACTGAATTGATAGACAAATTCTATGGGATAAATTAGAGGCCATGGGAATAGAAAAGTAATTGTTATATCTAATTAGATTGCTATACATGGAAACCCAGGTTAGAGTTTGAGTGAACAGGACAGGATCGGTAACAAATGCAATCCCAATAAAGAATGGCGTTAGACAGGGTTGCATCTTAGCTCCAACACTTTTCAATTTATATTTAAATGACCTTCCAAAATGTTTGGAAGACATATCACTCCATGGGTCTAGTATAGGAACAAGACAGGTAAATTGCTTGTTATACGCCGATGATACAATTTTGCTGTTGGCCTCGCAGGTGGGGCTACGAAGGTCACTCGGGAAATTGGCAGCATATTGTATTAAAAAATCGCTTGACAATTAATGTAGAGAAATCAAAGGTAATGATATTTAGCAGGCAACAAAAGACGAGGAGATGGGTTTTAAATGGCAGAAGAATAGAACAAGTTCAGTCATTTACCTATTTAGGGCTAGTATTTCAGGCAAATGGCAAATGGAATAAGCAGGTAAAAGCCGGAGCTCAGAATGCCTTGGCTTGGATGGCCCAACTAAACAAACTTATTTTAGAGAAATCTCCATCTTCATTAACCTCAGTGCTAAAGGTCTTTCAGGTGAAAATTGAACCAGTACTTACCTATGGGGCTGAAATATGGGGGTTGGTTAAGTTGCCTGGGCTGGAAACTCCTCAAAATAAGTTCTTGAGGAGAATTGTGGCAGTGTCCCCTGGAACCCCAGCTTGTGTAGTAAGGGCAGAAACGGGAGTCCATGCGATTGGCACAAGGGCCATGCTGAAGACCATTTATTATTGGTCAAGAATAATCGAGAGGGAGGAAGGGAGGTTACCAAAGCTAGCGCTAATGGAGCAGATTATCTCAAGTAATAAAAATAATTGGTTATCAAGAGTTCTGAAGCAGGTATCTAGCATTAAATTGGCAGCAGTACGATCATAGGCAGATCCGAAATTGGATTGCACAGAGATTTAAGGACATAAGTGCACAATCTGATATTGCACAGGTGACAGCAGTAAAAGTTTGCCCCTGGTTATCAGCCAATAAACAAATTTTTAAAATAGAAAAATATTTAACTGTGCCTTTGTTTCCCATCATAAGGAGATATTTTACCAAAATGAGATTAGACCAACTTCAAACAAACATGCTTTGGGGTAGGTATAAGGGTATCCCTGTAAGTGAAAGAGTCTGTTTATGTGGGAAGGGGGAAGTTGAAACAATGTCCCATGTAATTTTTGACTGCCCCTTGTACTCAGATCTCAGGGAACATCAGCTGGGCAGGATCTTTTATGCCAGCACCCCTAAGTCTAAAGAGTGCTTCTTGCAACATTGTTTGGTACGTTCAAACTTGCAGCTGGTGAAATGGATTGCCAAATTTGCTGTAAAATTGATGGAAAAAAGGACAAAGCTGGTGCAGAAGAATGTGGTAGATTGCAGGAAAGATCACTTGATTTAATAATGTAATTCCAATAGTAGTTTTAAGACTGATTGGGTAGATGCAGGGGTGACATTGTAATATAATTTTAATCATATTTAATTTGTATTTTAAATTATTGTATTTTATTCTGATTTCATTCTAGAACATATTTTATTCTAACTTTATTTTAGATTGTGTTTTATTCCTATTCCAATTTCATTTTAAAATGTTTCTACCAAACTTTTGTAATAATTGTTTCTGGAGCGCTGCACTTTGATATGGCCCAAGGGCTAATCAATAAATAAAGATTGATAGTAGATTCAATTCTTAGGGGAACAGAAACTATAGTCTGCAGACCAGGCAGTCAATCTAGGGAGGTAGATAGTCTTCCTGGAGCAAAAATCAAAGATGTAACTGAGAACCTTACTAAAATAATCAACCCCAAGGATTACTACCCCTTCTCCTACACATGGGTACCAATGACACAACAATGAATCTGAAAACAATAACAAGAGATTACAAACAGCTACGGAAAAAAGTTAAAGAATTAGGAGCACAAGTGGTGTTTTAATCTATACGTCCAATAAAAGGCCAACATCCAAAGAGGGAGCAAAGGATTTTAGAAATGAACCACTGGCTTAAAAACTGGTCTTGTCAACAGAACTTCGGCTTTCTAGACCATGGTCGGCATTACCTAGATGAAGGGCTACTGGCAAGGGATGGACTGCACCTCACAAGAACTGGAAACAATATTTATTTATTTATTTATTATTGCGATTTATATGCCGCCTTTCTCCCTGGGGACTCAAGGCGGCTTACAAAATGACAACATCAATACAAATCACAATAAAAAAAATTAAAATCAACAACCCCATTAAAGCAATTTAAAATTATCTCAGTGTACCCCCTAACAGATCAGCCTAGTTGGCGGAAGAGCCACGTCTTCAGCTTGCGATGGAAGGAAAGAAGGTCGGGGGCTGTCCTGAGCTCAGTGGGCAATCCATTCCAAAGGGTCGGGGCTCCCACAGAGAACGCCCTCCTCCTGGGGGCCGTCAGCCGACATTGTTTGGCGGATGGCACCCTGAGGAGGCCGACTCTGTGAGAGCGCACAGGACGATGGGAGAGCGGCTGGAGATGGTCCTGCAAGTAGCCCGGGCCTAAGCATTGAAGGGCTTTATAGGTAAGCACCAGCACCTTGAAATGTATCCGGAGCGCCACCGGCAGCCAGTGCAGCTCACGCAGGAGAGGTGTTACACGGGAGTATCTAGACGCCCCCGTAACTACCCGCGCGGCTGCATTCTGGACTAGCTGGAGCCTCCGGACGCATCCCAAGGGCAGCCCCATGTAGAGGGTGTTACAGTAGTCCAACCTAGAGGTAACGAGGGCGTGAGTGACTGTGGCGAGGGCATCCCAGTCTAGAAAAGGGCGCAACTGGCGCACCAGACGCACCTGAGCGAAGGCCCCCCTGGTTACGGCCGTCAGATGGTCATCTAAGGACAGCCGAGAATCCAGGAGGACACCCAAGTTGCAGACCCTATCGGAGGGAGCAAGAGTTTCTCCCCCGATCATTAACGATGGAACCTCCAGATCCCGGGATGCCGGCATCCACAGCCACTCAGTCTTGGAAGGGTTGAGTCTAAGTCTGTTCCTCCCCATCCAAACCTGCACCGCTTCCAGGCAGTGGGACATCACGGAAAGGGTGAAATATATTCAGAAAATGACTGGCTCGTCTTATCAAAAGGGCTTTAAACTAAAATTGAGGGGGTGTTCTGACCCAGCCTTCACAAGCCCCAAATCAACAGCCTACTCGTGAGGAAAAAACCCTTATTTAGAAAGGCAGGAATTTACGGCATTCACTGACAGAGCTCCAGGTCACACCTCCGTAGGTGATTCACAAGTCGTAACAGTCTCAGAGTTCCCCACAGGGAGACTCAATTAGCACTTCAGTCCCAACACGAAGAGTCCTGACCGACCTGGTTAGTTGCAAAGAAATCCTGGCAAGGAATCCGCTGGAGGGAACTCTTCTGGAGCATGAACGGATGTCTTTGACACCCACGCCTCCCACACCCCTCCTCCTTATATCTCAGCCAGGGAAGGGCTTGTTAACGTCTCCTTCTTTTCCTGGATAGCTGGTCCTTAGTCCTGTGTTGCTCTCCTCTCTGCACTTCTCTGCGCATACGCGCATCTGGGACAGGGCCCAGCTGTTCCTCCCCCTCGCTCATCTCAGGCCCTGAAAACAGCTGTCTCTCCACCTGAGCATGAGTAGATGGGCCCTGCTCTGCATCTGGCTTTGAGACCTCCTGTTCCTCAGAGCCTTCTGCCAGCTCTGATGGTAACACAGGCACCCCCTCTATTTCCTTTGACTCATCTGACTCGTACATCTGACTCTGACGAACCACAACAGGGGGAGGGGAGCCAATTTTCATGATGTTTAGAACCTAATTCCATGCAAAAACCACTAGATAACCAATCACATAAGGAGGAAGGGATTAAAGAGAAAAAAAAAGAAAAAAAGAAAAACATAATGAAGTAGAGTGATGGAAAGGATGGAAATCCCAGTTACAAAGTAGGCGATATAAGAAACATACCCAAGACACATAAAGGACTCAAATGCTTATACACTAACACTCAACGTTTAGGGAACAAACAGGGTGAACTTGAAGTATTATTAGTACATGAAGGCAGATAAGATATAGTTGCCATTACTGAAACTTGGTGGGATGAAACTCACGACTGGAATGTACTGATGGAAGGATACAAACTATTCAAAAGAAACACAACTAACAAAAGAGGAGGTGGAGTTGCATTATATATAAACTACATCACTACATCTCTAAAGAAATACACAAAACCAAGGATGAAAACCTCCTAGAATCCATTTGGGTCAATATAAAAGGGGGGGGGAAATCACATTACTACAGGCATATACTACTGGCCACCCAACCAAGCAGAAGAAATAGATCAACTTTTTGCTAAACAATTATTATTATTATTATTATTATTATTGTTGTTGTTGTTGTTGTTGTTGTTGTTGTTGCTGCTGTTATTTAATTAATTAATTAATTAAATTTATATACCGCCCTACTCCCGAAGGACTCAGGGCGGTGTACAGCCAAGATAAAATACATATAGTACAAACATTTAAAACATTTAAAATATATTAAATACCATGGCCCGAAAACAATTAACAAATGTATGTAGGAAACATACCACAGTAGTAATGGGAGACTTCAACTACCCTGATATCAACTGGGAGATAAACTCTGCAGCAAGTGGGAGATCAAGCAGATTCCTAACCAACTTAGTTGACAACTTTGTCATCCAAAATGTAGAGTTGGGAACTAGAGGAAAAGCTATACTGGACCTAATCCTTACTAATAGAGGAGAAGTGATAGAGGGAGTTGAAGTTGCTGGAACCTTGGGTGAGAGTGACCACATCATACTGGAATTCAATATAATGTAAGCACAAGCAACAGAATATAATCCAACCAGTGTCCTAAACTTTAAAAGAGCTGATTTTAAGAACCTCAGAGAGACCCTATGCAAAATTTCATGGATAAAAATCCTAAAGGGGAAAACAACTCAAGAAGCATGGGGAACTCTGAAAAATGTGATCATAAAAGCCCACTCCAGCACAATACCACTGAAAAAGAAAAAAAAAACAAATCCAAGAAGAAACTAGCATGGTTGCACAAAGATCTCTCTGATAAACTGAAAGACAAAAAGGATAAGTACAAAAAATGGAAAGAGGGACACATAACTAAGGGCAGAATATCAGCAGACAGCCAGAATCTGCAAAGTCAGTAAAGCAAAGGCTCAGAATGAACAAAGATTTGCAACAAAAGTCAAAGATAATTTTAAAAAGTTTCTTTCAACATATAAATAACAAGAAAAAAATTAAGGAAACAGTCGGTCCACTAAAGAGAGAAGACGGCAAGGAAGTAACAGGCAGAGCTGCTTAACTCATTCTTTGCATCTATAGCCCAACCTACCAAAAACATAACTGTAAAAGACAGACTAGAAATAAAAATAAGAAATAAGCAAGAAAATGGTAAGAGAACACCTGTCTGACCTTGATGAATATAAATCACTGGGACCTGATGGATTACATTCCAGAGTTCTAAAGGAGCTGGCAGATGTTATCTCAGAACCATATCTTGTATCATATCTTTAAAAAATCTTGGAGCACCGGGGAACTATCAGAGGATTGGAAAAGAGCTGATGTGGTTCCCATCTTCAAAAAAGGAAAAACAGACCCAGGAAACTACACACCAATCAGCCTAACATCAATACCTGGGAACATCATGGAAAAGATAATAAAAAACCAGATTTGTGAACATCTAGAAACAAATGAAATTATAACTAGTAGCCAGCATGGGTTTGTTAAAAACAGATCATGCCAAACTAATCTTATTTCATTCTTTGACAAAGTGACTAAATTAGTAGACCAGCGAAAAGCTGTGGACATGGTATATTTAGACTTCAGCAAGGCATTCGACAAAGTAGATCACAACCTACTTCTTGTTAAGCTAGAAAAATGTGGGATAGACAGCTTCACCACCAGATGGATTTGTAACTGGCTGACAAACTGTACTCAACAAGTAGTCCTAAATGGTATTATATCTACATGGAGGGAAGTAACCAGTGGGGTATCACACGTTTCCGTCTTAGGCCCAGTACTCTTCAATATCTTCATAAATGACTTAGATGAGGGAATAGAAGGGGAACTCATCAAATTTGCCGACGACGCTAAACTGGCAGGAATAGCCAACACCCCAGAAGACAAGCTCAGGATCCAAAAGGATCTTGACAGACTTGAACAACAGGCTCTATCCAACAACATGAAATTTAATTTGGAGAAAAGCAAGGTTGTACACCTGGGCAGGAAAACCCAAAGGTACAAGTACAGATTAGGCGAAACCTGGCTCAAAAACAGTAACTGTGAAAGGGACCTTGGAGTCCTAGTGGACGATCACTTAAACATGAGCTGGCAGTGTGCGACAGCAGCCAAAAAAGCTAATATAATACTTGGTTGTATAAACAGAGGCATAGAATCAAAATCACATGAAGTATTAGTACCGCTTTATAAAGCCTTAGTAAGACCACACCTGGAATACTGCATCCAGTTTTGGTCACCACATTACAAAAAAGATGTTGAGACATTGGAAAAAGTGAAATTTGGTGTAAACATGCACACAGGTCCCCAATGAACATTGGTAAAGTGTTATGTTTGACGATGCAATACTTGAGGAGATATACAGGTGAAACTCGAAAAATTAGAATATTGTGCAAAAGTTCATTTATTTCAGTAATGCAACTTAAAAAGTGAAACTAATATATGAGATAGATTCATTACATACAAAGCGAGATAGTTCAAGCCTTGATTTGTCATAATTTTGATGATTATGGCTTACAGATCATGAAAACCCCAAATTCACAATCTCAGAAAATTAGAATATTACATGAAATCAATAAAACAAGGATTGTACATAGAACAATATCGCACCTCTGAAAAGTATAAGCATGCATATGTACTCAGTACTTGGTTTGGGCCCCTTTTGCATCAATTACTGCCTCAATGCGGCATGGCATGGATGCTATCAGCCTGTGGCACTGCTGAGGTGTTATGGAAGACCAGGATGCTTCAATAGTGGCCTTCAGCTCTTCTGCATTGTTCGGTCTCATGTTTCTCATCTTTCTCTTGGCAATGCCCCATAGATTCTCTATGGGGTTCAGGTCAGGCAAGTTTGCTGGCCAATCAAGCACAGTAATCCCATGGTCATTGAACCAGGTTTTGGTACTTTTGGCAGTGTGGTCAGGTGCCAAGTCCTGCTGGAAAATGAAGTCAGCATCCCCATAAAGCTCGTCTGCGGAAGGAAGCATGAAGTGCTCCAAAATCTCCTGGTAGACGGCTGTAATGAAGCACAGTGGACCAACACCAGCAGATGACATGGCTCCTCAAATCAACACAGACTGTGGAAACTTTGCACTGGACTTCAAGCATCTTGCAGTGTGTGCCTCTCCATTCTTCCTCCAGACTCTGGGACCTTGGTTTCCAAATGAGATGCAAAAGTTGCTCTCATCAGAAAAGAGGACTTTGGACCACTGAGCAACAGACCAGTTCTTTTTGTCTTTAGCCCAGGTAAGATGCTTCTGACATTGTTTGTTGTTCAGGAGCGGCTTGACAAGGGGAATACAACATTTGAAGCCCATGTCCAGGATCCATCTGTGTGTGGTGGCTCTTGATGCACTGATTCCAGCCTCAGTCCACTCCTTGTGAAAGTCCCCAACACTTTTGAATGGCCTTTTCCTGACAATCCTCTCCAGGCTGCGGTCATCCCTGCTGCTTGTGCACCTTTTTCTTCCACACTTTTCCCTTCCACATAACTTTCTATTAATGTGCTTTGATACAGCACTTTGGGAACATCCAACTTCTTTTGCAATTACCTTTTGAGGCTTTCCCTCCTTATGGAGGGTGTCAATGATGGTTTTCTGCACAACTGTCAGGTCAGCAGTCTTTCCCATGATTGTGATTCCTACTGAACCAGACGGAGAGACCATTTAAAGGCTCAGGAACCCTTTGCAGGTGTTATGGCTTAATTAGCTGATTAGAGTGGGACACTTTGAGCCTAGAATATTGAACCTTTTCACAATATTCTAATTTTCTGAGATTGTGAATTTGGGGTTTTCATGAGCTGTAAACCATAATCATCAAAATTATGACAAATCAAGGCTTGAACTATCTCGCTTTGCATGTAATGAATCTATCTCATATATTAGTTTCACCTTTTAAGTTGCATTACTGAAATAAATGAACTTTTGCACGATATTCTAATTTTTCGAGTTTCACCTGTAGTCATTTGTATCACCCCATACCTCAGCCTTTGACAGTATGACTCTGAGGTTTCAGCAACTTTAGAGACATAATATCTCCGGCAATATTTTGTTGAGAGAAACAAAACTTGGCCAACTTGTACAACTTGTTGTGCTCTATTAAAAAGAATAATAAAGACTTCCGGTGGTGACGTCAGTGTGAGTGGAGCGAGAGAACAGGGCTCCATTCTTGAAGCTCAAATTTTCCCAGCCAGGAAGCCTAAATAGGGACTATCAATCCCAGAGAGATTGATAGAAAAAAGAGGAATCTTCTAGGACCTTGGGGGAAAAAGCAATTTCCCCGAAGGTTCAGGAGATACCTCCTAATTCCGGCGGGGAAGAAACCAGCCATTTTGGCTCGCCCGAAGCACTGACAGCCGAGGAGTAGGAAGTGAAGATCGAAATAAACAGAAACCCATCAGTAGGAGAAAAGATCCCAAAAAGGAAGTACAAGTATATTGTTGAACGGGAGAGCAGAGTTACTGAGACTCCAAAACCTGAGGCAGAAATACTGCCAAATAAACGTGGCGACTAAGAGGAAGAGGAGCGGAAGAAACAATTTGACAAGCAGTGACTGCGCAAAAGGCGAGACATCGGGTGATAAGAAGAAAGAAAACTCCGGCTGGATATATCTTGATGATTGAGTGAGGTGGTAATTATAAACTAAATATATTTATTCCAATATTGTGCATGTTAATAGGACTGTGAAATCTACGGAAGGCTTTAAAGAACGAAAAAGACTTAATTAAAGGCAGAACTGGTGTGGCGTTTCGAGAAGTGGTGGATTTAATAGAGGTTTAGATGAAATAGATCTGGAAAACAATAAGATCGGGGATTTCTAATTAGGATTGTTGAAAATTGGATATTTTGGACAGTTTTAGAGATTGACAATAAACTACAAGTGACGCAAACTGAGGTGGAGGATAAAGGACAGACAAGAAAAAAAAGGGACTGGACAGAGAATGATGCAAGACTGGGAGAAGACTACACGGAATTAAGGACTAATATATATATACATATACATATACATATATATATATATATATATACATATACATATATACACACACACACACACATATACATATACATATACAAGAGACTACCACCCTTTGGAATATTAAGTGATTATTGATAAACATCTGATTATTAGTAGAAAATTAATTATTAGTAATTGTTAATTATTTTATATGTTGGATTATTGATATCTCAAAATTAATATTGAGTAATTTATATTTGTTTACCTTTATAATTTGATATATATGTAGCTTTAATATATTATTAATAAGTGTTTAAATCTCTAATTTTTTTTTATAATTCCATATATAAGTAAAAATTTATGTAGTCTTAAATGGCATGCAGTGAAGAGGGGGTTGAGGGGCTTTTTATCAAAAATTTTAATAAAAATTTTAAGGGGACCCGGGACAGGGGGTGGGGGCTGTAGAGGTGGACCTGGGGGGGTCCATATGGCCACTGAACAAGTGAGGGGGACTGGCCCGACAGTCAAGGGTGCCACGGGGGGTATGGACTCTGGGGGTAATGGACGTTGGCTTACCTGAACGTCCCTTTTCGGAGCACTGCGGATACACTCCATAGATGGGGTTGATCCCTCTTATCTGGCAGCAACTGAGAGAACTTTTTAGCTCGATTACTCGAGCCTCTGTGCTCTAGCCACTCCCCCACCCTTAATTCCCCAGTCTTGAATGAAGGCGCAGCACAAAACTGTCCAAACAACTTTATTCACAACCAGAAACACGAACACAACCACAGAACAAGAACCGAGGCAGGAAGCCCCAAACCAAAACAGAGGGTGGGAATGGAGTGTATCCGCAGTGCTCCAAAAAGGGACGTTCAGGTAAGCCAACGTCCATTTTCCAGAGCACTGCGGCTCCACTCCATAGATGGGACATACCAAAGCTCAACCAACAGGGCCAGGTGGCTGACTGCCCTCCCCCGAAGGCCCAGTAGCAACCCTTTGTAACACCCGCCGCCCGAAGGACGTGTCAGCCGACACATAGGAGTCAATCTTATAGTGTCTGATGAAGGGCGACAACGAAGTCCATGTGGCCGCTCAACAAATGTCCAACACCGAAGCCTGTGTCGCCCAGGCAGCCGAAGTGGTGGCACTCCGGGTGGAGTGAGGCAAAATCCTGGACGCATAAGTCCTCCCTGACAGATAGTGCCACAAGTTCGGAGATCCTCCGAGCAGACGTGACCGCTAACAAAAAGGCCACCTTAAGCAACAGGAACTTAAGGGAAATCGAACTCAGGGGCTCAAAGGGGGAAACTGTGAGTGCCTGCAAAACCAGCTGTAAATCCCACGTAGGGTACCGATGAACCACAGCCGGGCGCAAGTTTGTGGCCTCATGAAGAAAGCCCTGGACCCAAGGGTGGTGAGCCAACGACTGGTAAGGCGGCGATGAAATAACTGTGGAGAGGGCCGCCACTTGATGATGTAAGGTGGTCGGGGCCAGCCCTCTCTCCAAGCCGGACTGAAGGAACCCCAGAATGGCCTGAATCGAAGCCGACGTTGGATCCACATGATGTCCGGCGCACCAGAGACAAAAGGCCCTCCAGGTAGCCTCGTAAATCCTCATAGTAGAAGGCCGCCGGGCTGCCTGGATAGTCCCGATCACCGAGTCCGGAAGCCGCCCCTTCTTCAGGATGACCCGTTCAAAGGCCACACGGCCAACTGAAGCCACTGCGGATCTGGATGGTATATGGCTCCCTGACGAAGGGCGACCCGATGGGGTGGAATCACCCACGGACTGGACGCGGAGAGCTCCACAAGGTCAGGAAACCAGGGACGGCGTGGCCAGTGTGGTGCCACCAACAGGACCCTCGCCTTCTCCGCGATGACCTTCCGGATTACCTGCTGAAGCAACGTGATCGGAGGGAACGCGTACAACAGGCCGTCCAGCCACCGGCACCTCAAGGCGTCCGAGTCCTCCGCCCCCAGCGTCAGATAACGGGAGATGAAACGAGGGACCTGCACATTGGCAGGAGTGGCGAACAGATCGATTACCGGTTCCCCGAAGCAAAGAGCCAGCTCCCGAAACAGTCACGGATGCAGTTGCCACTCGGCCTGGTCGATGATCTCTCTGCTAAGCCAGTCCGCCTGAGTGTTGGCTGTCCCTGAAATGTGGTCCGCCTCGACCGACAGGAGGTGCCGCTCCACCCAATTGAACAGCCTCTCCGACTCGAGCATCAGAGTTCGCAACTTGGTCCCCCCTTCTTGATTCACGTGCGCCTTGGCCGACGTATTGTCCGTGAGGACCAGGACATGACGCCCCTGAATCACATGACGGAAATGACGGAGTGCCAACCGGATAGCTCGTAGCTCGAGGAGATTGATGCTGAAAGTTCGCTAGGTCGGGGACCAAAGGCCTTGAGCGACCTGAGTTAGAAGGTGGGCCCCCCAACCCTGAAGACTGGCATCGGTGGTAATCACTATCCAGTCGGGGTCCAGGAATTGACAGCCCTTCCAGATGGCCGGTGACCTCCACCAACGTAGAGACAATCAGACTTGGGGGGGGGGTACCAACACTTTCCTCGACGAACAAGCACACCCCGTCCGCTGATAAGGAAGCAGGAGCCACTGCAAGGGGCGAGAATGCCGGCGTGCCCACGGGACGATCTGGTAACACAAAACAAACTTTCCGAGCAGCCGAGAAAGAGTCTCCAACGGGACCGACCTCTGGGCCAGGACTCGGTCGAGCAGTGCTGAAATGTCCCGTACCTGTGATAGGAACACCTGCCCTCTCGAGTCGATCCACGCACCCAGGTGAAGGACAGCCTCGGACGGAATGAGGTGGCTCTTGTCCAGGTTGATGGTAAACCCATGTGCTCAGAAAGCTGCTAATACTTGATCCATGTCCCGAACTGCCTGGGCCCGGGACCGGGACAGAACCAGAACATCATCCAGATAGCATAGAGTTCTCACTGGAATCAACGCAAGGGACGCCGCCACCACAGCAACCAATTTGGTAAATGTTCTGGGCGCTGAAGAAAGTCCGAACGGCATGGCACAATACTGGTAGTGCTCGCCCGCAAACTCGAAGCGCAGAAACTGGCGATGTGACGGGTGTACGGGGACATGCAGGTAAGCCTCGCGTAAGTCCACCGACTATATGAGATCCCCTTGGCGTATTGAAGCCAGAATTGAGCAAAGAGAGTGCATCTTGAAGCGTTGATAATGAACAGCTCAATTCAACTGTTTCAAGTTGAGGATCCCTCTGATGCCCCCAGAGCTCTTGGGGATGAGAAACAGGATCGAGTAGAACCCTGTACCCCACTGGTCCTGAGGAACCGGCTCTATCGCCTTGATCTCTAACAGGTGAACGATCTTGGTCAACATCATTCGACGTCGGTTGGATGCCAATGGCACCGGGCACCGGATGAAACGCCGCAGTGGACGGTGCACAAATTCGATCGACAGGCCCTCGGACATGGTACGGAGTACCCAAAGGTCCTGTGTCGACAACCCCCATTGGCGGCGAAAGGCCTGGAGACGACCGCCCACGGGGCAGTACCCCGGCGAGTCATTTGCCCCGCCAGAATGCTTTGGAGCCAGAGCCACGAAAGGGGCGCTTTGAAACGGCATGAGGTCTGCCTCTGTCTCGAAAACTTTGTCATAGAAGTGGTCAGCAGAGTGGAACGCCTGATGGTAATTGGACAACCCGCCAGTCCCAGAATAGGAATGAAAGGGCTGGCGGCGCGCATATGGAGTAAAACGCCTGTCCTGCCTGCGCGAAGTCGATGGAAGGACTTTTCGCTTGTCTTTGTCTTCCACTAGGATAGGATCCAAAGCCGCCCTGAACAAAGAAGGAGCCTTATATGGCGCCGCCGCCAGCTTCCATTTTGTCTTGACGTCGGCCTTCCGAGTACGTAACCAGAACAAACGACGTGACCGATGCGGCCAACGCTCGTGAGGCAAACTTTACGGAACTCATCGAAGCGTCCGCCGAATACTCGGTGGCAGCAATGATCTTATTAACGTTGTAGTGCAAACGAATCTCTTCTGGCGGCAGGCGTTCTTGTAGCTGTCTAAGCCAAATCAATGAAGCGTGGTTGAAGAACGAAGTGGCCATGGCCATTCTGACGGCCCACGCCACCGCCTGGTGTGCCCTGCGGAAAGCCATTTCCGTGTGCCTCTCTTCCAACTTCAGGCCATCCAGAGGGTCCGCCGAGATCATCGATTGGGAAGTGAGGGCCGCCACCGGCGCATCAACAGAAGGCAATTCCAGCAATGCTTCCAGATCAGGAGCAGAGCAGAACAATTTCTTTTCTAAATTAGTGGGAGCAGTCGAAGAACCCGGCTGGCTCCATGGTGCCTGCAGGACAGCCGTGAACAACTGAGGACACAGTATAAAGTCTTTTTCCGGCTTGGCCTGTTTGAACAAGACATCATGCGGACCAGACTCCAGTTGGGGAGGGGGAAGCTGAGCCCCAACCGAGCCCAAATTAGTAGTCAAACGAGCCTTGTGAAGGAGAGACTTAAACAAGGCCAGACAAAAAAGGCCCGTGAAGGCAGGAGAGTCGGGCAACAGTCCTTCATCCTCGGAGAACTCAAGGTCATCAGGAAAATTGTCCTCACATTCAGACTCCTCCGAAGACTCGGGATCGCGGCGCAGAGGAGAACACTGTCTGCGAGGGACAGGTGCCACAGGAATCTCCGGGGGAGCTGCCTGAGCCAGACCTGGGACGGTCGTCTGTATGCTCGTCGCCATGATGGAGGCCAAAGCTGTTGAAAGGATGGTCTGTAGCTCGAATTGAGGGATCACGGTCGGCTGTGCCACTGCTCGCAGGCTCACCGCCGTAAGCGTGAATGTGGCGGTGGGTAAATGTCGGCGAGGCAAATGACCCGTGTCCAATCCCACCGCCGAAACATCAGGCAGGGACTGAGACACGCCCTTAGATAGGGCCAGCGGGGTTGGCAAAACCGTCCTGGACTGGGCCCGTACGGAACCCGCAGTTGGCTGATGAGGGGTCGCCTCAGGCCCCGACTCAGGCGCGGCCGCCGCCAATTTTGCCTTCTTGTATTGTCTCTCCAGGGCCTTATGCCAGCGAAGCGCGTCTTTGTCAGCAGAAGACGATGCCTTGGAGTGATGAGACTTGTGGCCGCTAGCCGCAGATTTCTTTCTGGCATGTTTCTTATGAGTTTTCACAGATCTGACAGGACTGGCCTCCTGCTCGAGATCTAAAGAGAAAGAGGAGTCTGCCATAATTGCTGCAATGGCGCAGTCAGTAGTTAGAGGCCAACCTGGTTTTTTTTTTAAACATGCTGACTCGAGTGATAGTCAGACCAGTTGTCAATTCACGCCCCCCCTCAAACGCAGCCACTAACGAGCTGAGGGGGGTTCAAGCTGGGCGTACCCGAGAGCAGAATATAATGACTGGCAGCCCACAGCAAAGGCAACGAAAGGAGGGAGGGGCTGGGCCACCAGAAGCCCGCACTACCTCTTAAACCTCCAGCTGCCAGTGGGTCTCCCTGGACTCCCATGGCAATGAGGGGCCACGTGGAGCGTCCTCTATGCAGTTGGTGGGAGTGAGCGAGTCCCCACGCTCCCACACACTCTAGATACGGCAGGCGAGCCGCACTGGACAAAACAAAATGGCGGGCGCCAACGTGGCCTGCAAACTGGCGCCCACCGAGCCGTCGGCCTCCACTCGGCCGTTAATAGAAGCGAGAACAGGGCGAGCCTCCCGGCCACACAGCCTGGTCACGAGCGGGCGATTCACCACCCATGCCCGCTCTGACGCCTCACCGCTCAACAAAGCTGGCGGCGCCGCCCACAGATCCGACGGGACGGTCGCAGCACTCCAGCCGCCGGAATCAGGCCCGCACACCCACGTGCTCCGACCTGCAGCCGCCTAGAACTGAGCGCCCCAGGCAAGCGGCGCGGCGGCGATAAGGGCGCGATCGGGAGGCACGTAGCCAGCCGACCGCCCCACAGCAAAAGTCAACCGGATCCGCCCCAAGGGGTCGGAATCCGGGGCCGGTAGCCCTGGAAGCGCTGAGGCTCGGCCCGACCCGACAGGCGCGGGCTCGTGGCCAGCAAACTAGTAGGCAGGCACAGCAGGCAAAAAAAAGAAAGAAATCCACGATCCTAAAAGCTCAACCAAAATAAAAGAAACACTCAAAAATAAAACAAACAGCCTAAACGCACTAAAAAGGAAGCCTAGAGCACAGAGCAAAAAAACACACACCTCAGTCTGTCAGCAACTGAGAGAAAGACTGAGGAATTAAGGGCGGGGGCATGGCTAGAGCACAGAGGCTTGAGTAATCGAGCTAAAAAGTTCTCTCAGTTGCTGCCAGATAAGAGGGATCAACCCCATCTATGGAGTGGAGCCGCAGTGCTCTGGAAAAGAGGGCTATCAGAATGCCCTCTGTTGAGGGCTTTTCTATTAATACACTGAGTGGGAGGAGCAGATATGGTGGGAGCAGAGGGCCGCATTGTGTGGTGGGGGCACGCACTCGCTACCTTTGAGCGATTGCATGCCCCGGTCCCCTTAGCTCGTCCCGTTCCCCAGGTTGCTCAGAATCTCAGGGCCCGACTCTCCGGCTGTTGTTATGCAATGCCAGGTCCGTAGTAAATAAGGCCCCCCTCATTTGTGATCTTATTCAAGAGGGGGGAGCGGACCTGGCAGGTATTACGGAGACCTGGTTGGGCCATGAAGGGGGGGTTCCCCTTGTGGATATGTGCCCACCAGGCTTCCGCGCATTTCATCAACCGAGAGCCCAGGGCACGGGCGGGGGGGTAGCGGTTATTATAAAGGAAGGTCTTGATCCGAGGGAGGCCACTGTACCTCAGATAGCCGGATGTGAGTCCCTTTTTGTGAAGTGGGGTCATGGGGTGCAGATGTGTTTGTTGGTCACGTACCTGGCTCCCTGCCACGTGGCAATGACCCTGCCTGAGCTCCTCAACGTCATAGCCGGGGCGGCGATTGATACCCCCAGACTTCTGGTCGTGGGGGATTTTAACCTGCCATCTATCGATGAAACGTCTGAGGTAGTTCGGGAGTTCATGGCTTCCATGACGGCCATGGACCTGACTCAAGTAATTCATGGCCCTACTCACATAGGTGGACACACTCTGGATTTAGTTTTCATCTCTGGTCAGTGGTTGAGTGGTCTTGATATAGGGGATATAGGTATTGAACCCTTGTCATGGTCTGTCCACTCCTTCGAATTGACTTTCTGACCGCCGCACCCCATTGCAGGGAGGCGGAACCGACCAGGTAGTTCCGCCCCAGGCGCCTGATGGATCCTGATAGGTTCCAGATGGAGCTCGGGCCATTTCCCGAGATTCTGGCTCACAACTCGGCTGAAGACCTGGTGGCTGCCCGGGACAGTGTGGCCGCTGGGGCTTTGGACCGTGTCGTGCCTTTGCGGCCTCTGACCCGGCACCAAACTCACTTAGCTCCTTGGTTTTCCGAGGAGCTGAGGGAGATGAAGCGCCGGAAAAGACGCCTAGAGAGCGGTTGGAGGGCCAGCCGATCTGAATCTGACCTGACACTGGTAAGGTCTCATATTAAGAGATATGAGTGGCGATAAAAGTGGCGAAATCTAGCTATTTTGCCGCTCTTATCACGTCATCAGATAACCGCCCAGCCGCCCTGTTTAGGGTGACCCGCTCCCTCCTCCATCTGGGAGCGTGGGATGACCCCTTGCAGGGCCGAGCTGAGGATTTTGTACAGTATCTGTATGATAAAATCACTCAGATTCAGGAAGACTTGGCTGCTGACTGGGTTAGTTCAGACGAGATGACTGAGGCAGGTCTTGAGAGCGTTATCTGGGAGGAGTTTGATCCTGTGGCTCCCGAGGACGTGGACAGGATCTTGGGATGGCTGAACACGACCACATGTTTATTGGACCCGTGTCCCTCCTGGCTGGTGCTGGCTTCCCGGGTGGTTAAACGAGGCTGGCTTCAGGGGATTATTAACGCTTCTTTGAGTGAGGGTGTCCTACCAGCCGCCATGAAAGAGGCGGTGGTGAGGCCCCTCCTCAAGAAGCCCTCTCTGGATCCGGCTGTTTTGGCTAACTATCATCCAGTCTCCAACCTTGGTTTTATTGCGAAGGTTGTTGAGAGTGTGGTGGCGCGGCAGCTTCCCCAGTACCTGGATGAAGCTGTCTATTTAGATCCGCTCCAGTCCGGTTTCAGGCCTGGGTACAGCACGGAAACGGCATTGGTCGCGTTAATGGATGATCTCTGGAGGGCTCGGGGTAGGGGTTATTCCTCTATCCTGGTCCTGTTAGATCTCTCAGCGGCTTTTGATACCATTGACCATGGTATCATGTTGCGCAAGTTGGAGGGACTAGGGGTGGGGGGCACCGTTTTGCGCTGGTTCTCCTCCTATCTCTCCGACCGGTCGCAATCTGTGTTGACGGGGGGCAGCAGTCAACCCCAAGGCGCCTTGTTTGTGGGGTGCCACAAGGGTCGGTCCTCTCGCCCCTCCTGTTCAACATTTATGTGAAGCCGCTGGGTGAGATCATCCGTGGTTTTGGGGTGGAGTTCCATCAGTACGCTGATGACACCCAGCTGTACATCTCCACCCCAGACCATCCCAACGATGCCTTGGAAGTGATGTCCCAGTGCCTGGAGGCCATGAGGGTCTGGATGGGGAGAAACAGGCTTTGACTCAACCTGTCCAAGACCGAGTGGCTGTGGCTGCCGGCGTCCCGGTATAGCCAGCTGGTGCCATTGCTGGTTATTGGGGGCAAATCACTGGCCCCCACAGAAAGGGCTCGCAACTTGGGCGTCCTCCTGGACTCACGGCTGTCTTTAGAAGAGCATACAACAGCCGTGGCCAGGGGGGCTTTCTATCAGGTTCGCCTGATACTCCAGTTGCGCCCCTTTCTAGATCGGGACTCCCTACGCACAGTCACTCAAACACTCGTCACTTCTCGTCTGGACTATTGTAACGCTCTCTACATGGGGATTCCCTTGGGGTGCACCCGGAGGCTCCAACTGGTGCAGAATGCAGCCGCGCAGGGGATTATGGGAGCGACGGGGCGCTCCCATGTGACACCTCTCCTGCATGAACTGCATTGGCTTCCAGTGGACTTCCGGGTGTGCTTCAAGGTGTTGGTGACTACCTTTAAAGCGCTCCATGGCTTAGGGCTGGGGTACTTACGGGACTGCCTTCTGCCACCAATTGCCTCCCACCGGCCAGTTCGCTCCCACAGAGAGGGCCTCCTCAGGGTGCCGTCAGCCAGACAATGTCGGCTGGCGACCCCCAGGGGGAGAGCCTTCTCTGTGGTGGTGCCCACCCTCTGGAACGATCTACCCCCAGAGATACGAGTGATCCCAGACTTTTCATTGGGCCCTTACAACTTACTTTTTTCTGTTAGCCGGGCTGGCCTGACTCCTTGTTGGTTTTAAAGTTTGATATTGATTTTAAATTGAAATGTTTTAAATTATGGGCCAAATTTTATAAATCATTTTAAAATTATTTTAACTTTTGTATACAATGTTTTTAGTTGGCTGTTCACCGCCCTGAGTCCGGAAGGAGAAGGGCGGTATAAAAATCAAATAAACATAAATAAACATAAACAAATAAATATACAGAAGTAAATTACAGAAGAAATTTAGTAAAATATATATATTTGTAAACCTCTAAACTTATTAATTTAATTGTAGTGATAGTTTTATATATATATATCTATGTCTAAGGAACTAGATTCTTTAGAACAAATTTAGAAACTATATAAGGGAAGAAAACAGACCACTCTCATAGTCAATACGTTTAAGATTACTAGAATTAATCTATTGTATGAAAATTTGGAATAATCTACAGCAGATAGGAAAAATGACAAATACAGGTACAACAACGATAAGTAAAATAAGTAAGAAAAAGGCTTCAAACCCTGCATCCCTTACATCTTCACCAGCACAGCAGCGATCAATAGAAAGTATGCTTGGAGCAGATAAAGCAGGTTCTATGTCCAATATACAAAGTATTCAATCAACGCTGTTAATGATTCAGGAGGCAATGACCAAGACACAAGAAGCCATCACAAACAATCACGAGGAAACAAAAAGAAACCATGATTATCTCAAATCTGATATGGGAGAAATGAAGGAAAATATTTAAAAAATGGACGATAAAATGGGCGTTGGTCCTACCGTGATACGCCTTCCTCTGCGTCGTCCCAGGAGTGGCCAAGAATGGGTTGAATCGTCTGTTTCCTGTTGAGACCGAGCTGTCTCTTTTAGCCACGCCTCCTTCCTCCACCTTCCTGCCCCAGTTTCGGCGAGGACGTAGCTGTAAAGACAACTCAAACCATGCAAGCATTAGTTCCCAGACCACAGGCCAAGCGAAAAACCAGGCTGGGGCTTGGCCACTCCTGGGACGATGCAGAGAAAGGGCATATCACAGTAGGACCAACACCCATTCTCCTGCAAGCTCCCAGGAGTGGCCAAGAATGGGACTTACCAAAGCCTCCCCCAGTCACAGGTGGGAAGCCACTTTGCCAGAACCTGTAGCCTCCCCATGTACACGTTGTAACACCCTTCGCCCAAATGATGCCTCAGTCGAAGCATAGACGTCAACCTTGTAATGACGGATAAAGGGTGAGGGGGAAGCCCAGGTGGCGGCTCTGCAGATGTTCTCAATAGAGGCCTGCGTTGCCCATGCTGCAGAGGTGGCAGCACTGCAAGTGGAATGGGCTGTTAACCCCCTAGGGGTTGGTAAGGCCTGGACATGATAGGCCATTGCAATGCAAGCCTGCAGCCAATGGCCTATGGTAGATGGGGTCACCTTGGTACCTGTAGAAGAGGGATGGAAAGACACAAAGAGTGCTTCCATCCGACGAGAGGTGGATGTCCTCTTGATATAAATCTTGAGAGCCCTCCTAACATCCAGAGTGTGCCACCTGCGCTCCAGGGCATGGGAAGGTCCTGGGCAGAAATCAGGCAAGATAACCTCCTGGGCCCTATGGAACCTGGAGTTTACTTTAGGGATGAAGGAGGAATCCATCCGAAGGACTACCCTATTAGGATGGAAAATGCACAAATCCTGTCGGACTGAAAGAGCTGCCAGTTTGGAAATGCATCTGGCAGAGGTGATAGCCACCAAAAAGGCAACCTTGAATGTTAAGAACCGTAAACTCACTGTCCGTAAGGGTTTGAAAGGTGCTGATATCAGGGCCTGGAGTACTTTAGATAAATCCCATGTGGGGTATCTATGGACAACCAGTGGTCTGAGGTTAACCGCTCCCTTGATAAACCACCAGAGAACCGGTTCATGAGCCAATGCTAATCTCGTCCCACACTGCAAGACCATGGACAGTGCTGCAACCT
This sequence comes from Ptyas mucosa, assembly GCA_012654045.1. Lineage (NCBI taxonomy): Eukaryota > Metazoa > Chordata > Lepidosauria > Squamata > Colubridae > Ptyas > Ptyas mucosa. The sequence continues at coordinate 115,677 of WNWU01012943.1, read as the reverse complement.
GTCTATGAAGGGTGTTGTGGGATAGTCCTTTGTCCAGCCCGTCCTGCAAAAAATCTAGAATATGTGGTACTGCAGTTGAGGTGGGGTTCAGGTTCTGAACCCCACACCATTAGGCAAATGCTGTCCATGTCGAATCATAAATACGATTCATAGATGACCTGCAGGAAGCCTGGATGGTTCTAATGACCCTGGAGGAGAACCCACGTTTCCTCAGGAGTCTCCCTTCAAGTGCCAGACGGTCAAGTTGAGCCACAGAGGCTCCGGATGTTGTAAGATCCCCTGGCTGAGGGAAATCCTCTCCTGAGAAATCCTCCAGGGCTGAGACACTGAGAGGCCCACTAGGTCCGCAAACCACAGGTGTCTGGGCCAGTGGGGAGCAACTAAAGGACTTCCAGCCGCTCCTGTATTACCTTCCATATGACTCTTTGAATGAGTGGAAGAGGTGGAAAAGCATAAAGTAGGCCTTTGGGCCAAGGGCTGCGTAAGGCATTGGTCCCCTCCGCCCCGTCACGGGAACCTGGTGAATTATCAAGGATGCTGAGCATTTTGCTGAGAGGCAAACATGTCCACTACTGGCTGACCGAATCTGACTGTCAGCTCCTGAAAAAGATTGGGATGTAACCTCCATTCTGCATTGTCTACTGTGGACCAGCTGAGGCAGTCCGCCTGTATGTTCGCCGTCCCCACGATATGCTCCGCTTTGAGAGAAAGCAAATGCTTCTCTGCCCACTTCCCCAAGAACTCTGCCTCCGCCATGAGGCTCCTGGAGTGAGTGCCTCCTTGACGGTTTATGTGTGCTTTGGCTGTTACGTTGTCCATGAGGATGAGAATGTGTTGGTGTTGTACTATACTCTTGAAATGGCGAAGGGCAAGGTGTGCTGGCCGAAGCTCCAGCCAATTGATGTTCTGGGTCAGGTCCGCTGGAGTCCAGTGGCCCTGAAGGTGGGCTCCCCAGCCAAAAAGGTTGGCATCTGATGTTATTGTGAAGCAACGGGGCTCCTTGAAGAGACAGCCCTTGTCCAGTGCTGGAGAGATCCACCAGTGGAGGGAGTGTAACACATTCGGGGAACACTCACCTTGGCCCATGAGCTGCTGTTGCCTGACTGTTGGTACGGGAGCAGGAACCAGTGAAGGGTCCTGGCATGCAGCCTCGCCCATGGCACTATTGAGATGCATGACACAAACATCCCAACAGCCTGGCTAGTAGGGCAATGGGAACCCGATGTTCTGAGCTTACCTGTCGAAGCAGGGCAGTCAGGTTGTCCTTGCGGTCTTGGGAGAGGAAGACCTGTCCCAGCCTGGTGTCGATTTCCATCCCCAAGTGTAAGAGTCTCGTGGCCGGAACCAGCTGACTTTTTGGGAACTTCACTGACAACCTGTGTTGTCGCAAAACGGTGATCGTTGTCTGCAATGCCTCCTTGGCCTCATCGAAGGAGGATGCTTGCACAAGAATGTCGTCTAAGTAGCATTGTAGGCGAATAGGGATTGATCGAAGATAGGCCGCCAGAACCTTGGTGAAGGCCTGGGGCACCGATGCTCGTCCAAAGGGCAAGGCCCTGTATTGGTACTGAGTCTGTTTGAAGCAGAAGTGAAGATACTGGCAATGTGCTGGGAGGATTGGCACATGGAGGTAAGCCTCTGTAAGATCTATTGATGCCAGGAAGTCACCCTCCTGAACCCCCTCTAGGATGGTGGTGAGGGAGTTCATTTTGAACCTTTTGTAGACCAGATACAAATTTAATTTTTTTAGATTTAGAATTGCTCTCCACCCCCCCCCACCCCCCCGAAGACTTTGGAACCAAGAAAAGGGTGGAGTAAAATCCCCAACCCCTCTGGCACTCCGGAACCGCCTTGATTGCCTGAATCTCCAGCAGGTGCTGGATGGCAGTTTCCAGGAGACCTTCCTTTTTGCTGGTTCATGGAACAGGGCAGCTCACAAAGTGATTCGGGGGAGAGGAGAGAAAGTCCAAGCTGAGACCAAGCCTATCCTGTTGGCGTTCTGCTTGCTGAGGAAAAAAAACGTTGAGTTTGCTGAAATGAAGGACTGGAATCAGATCGATATGAGGGCCTACAATAATATGGAGTAGTGTGCCTCTCCCCCTTTTTAAAGGAGGATGGAAGGACCTTTTGTTTGTCCTTATCCTCTATCAGGACCGGTTCAAGGGCCTCCCCAAAGAGGATGCCTGCCTTATAAGGGGCCGAGGCCAGCCGCCATTTGGATTTGGCATCTGCTTGCCAATTGTGGAGACAAAGCATCCTCCTCGATGTTACGGAGGAGGCCAGTGCTCTAGAAGCATACTTAGCTGCGGATAAGGTTGCATCTGCAGAAAATTGTGTGGCGGCAATCAGTTTATTTAGGTCCTGGTGGAGCCTGGTTTCACTGGGTGGAACCCTCTGTTGCAACTACAATAACGAAGTGCGATTAAAAAATGAGGCTGCAGATGCGGCCTTAATTACCCAGACTGAGGATTCATGTGCCTTGCGCAATGTCAACTCCACCTTCTTATCCTCTGGCTTCAGTCCCTCCGCTATATCACCTGATACTAATGAGGGAGAGACAAGCGATGCCACTGGCAAATCCACCCTGGGCAATTGTAGATGGTCCTCCAATGCTGGTGCTAGATGGTAAAAACGGTGGTCAAGTCCACTTGGAGTAGAGAAGGACCCTGGCTGCGCCCATTGTTGTTGCGCCACATCAATGAACAATTGTGGAGCTGGAACATCCTCTTGCACAGTGGCCGGTTTAGAGAAAAGATGGCCACTGGGGCTCGTAGGTCCCAGTGAGCTGAGTGAGGGGTCTAACCCCATCCCTGCAGTCACCCGTGCTTTGTGGAGAATCGATTTAATATGGCAGGAGGAAAAAGGCCAGAAAAGGCCAGCGCATCGGGCGTTAACCCGTCATCCTCTGACAAATCTACTTCTCCTTGACTCCCCTCTTGAATTAATGAATCCTCTCCATCAGAAGATTCATCCTGTGATTGGGACTCCTGCCAGTAGGACTGGTCCCTCGTTAAATGCCCTCCCTGAGGAAAACTAATGGAAGCCTCCACTGGAGGGGCTGCAGGCCTAGGGATACTGTGCAATTTATTGTCAATTGCTTGAGAGACTGTTTGCGCAATTAGCAATTTAAGATCAGCAGGTAAATCAGAAACACAGTCCTCACCTTGCCTCAAGCCAGCTGCAGTCAGTGTAAATATCGCTGAAACCTCCTTTCCAGAAGTGGAGGGCTGTGATGCAGGAGCAGGTGCTGCTGGGCAGAAAACAGAATCTCGCACAAAGGTGGTATCAGTATTAGGAGACAAGTTAAAGGAATGCTCACTTGCCCCCTCTGGTGACAAAGGTTGGGCAATTACAGGCTGATGAGTCAGCAACCTCTCAGCAGAACCAGAGCTGGAATTTCCCCTTTCACCCCTGTTAGGGGCTTGCTCTTTCTGCTCTGTGAATCTGTTTTTCCAGAGCTTTATGTCTCCTTCTGGCATCTTTTTCAGAAGCTTTACAATGCTTCTGCTTCCCCTGGGCCCCAGATTGGATCTATGCTCAGCAGCTCTTCCCATTTTTGCAGTTTAAAAAATGCAACCTTTGCAGAAACTCCTTGCAAACTCCTGCAGCCCAAAAGCCTCCTGCAATCAGTATGCCTAGCCGAGACTAGGCAGGGACTTAAAGCCTACCAGGCTAGCAGGGGCAAATGTGAGTATGCCTAGCCGAAACTAGGCAGGGTCTCCAATGTCCTCCACTGAAGCTGTGGCTCCTGGGTATGCTCAGCAGCCGCTGGGCAGGGACTCCATGCCTCTCCTGAGACCTCAGCCACTGAGTATGCCTAGCCAAAACTAGGCAGGGACTCCTTCTCGCTCCTGCGAGGAAAATAGTCCCGCAACAACTCACCCAGCTGCTCTGTTTGATCTGCAAGCCCGGGCAAGCAATCCCGTCAAATTCAGGCTCCTGGGGCCTTCAGTACAAGTGTGCCTAGCCGAAGCTAGGCAGGGACTCATATCGTGCGACTGTGATTAAAAATGGGGCCTCCAATGGCTCACGCGGCCCAGCTGATTAACAAAGGGAGCCAATGGTCCTGCCGGCTCCCTGGTCTCTCTCACAGCGCCACTTCAATCCAGGTCGCTAATGGCCTAAAAGGAGGAAATCTGACGATCCCGCTGGTTTCCTTCTGGAAGCGATCGGCCACTGGCAACTGCGAGCCCGCAGTTGCCCAGTCTTTGTTTTACAAGGCCGATCACAAAACACGTGGCGTCATGCCGCTGCTATAAAAGGCAGCTGTCCCCTTCAAAGCCAAAACATATAACAATAATAAAGAAATGGAATTCTGACAATCCTGCACTTCAGAAGTGGCCAGGAATGCTTTGAAACATCTCGTTCAGGTTAAGAACGAGCTGAAACTGGGGCAGGAAGGTGGAGGAAGGAGGCGTAGCTAAAAGAAACAGACAGCTCGGTCTCAACAGGAAACGAATGATTCAACCCATTCTTAGCCACTCCTGGGAGCTTGCAGGAGAATAGAAAAATTCAACAGAATATTTCCAGAAATGAACAAAGGATCCAAACAGTGGAATCAAAAATGGAACAGATAAGAAAATAGAGACAATGGAACAAAAACAGGTGTCAATCAATAGGGAATTAGAAGAATCAATTGTGTATTTGGAAATGGAAAAAGCATCAATCTTAGGTTCCAGAATATCATGGAAAATAAAGATGAAGACCTAGGAGAGATAATAACGGAAATCTTAGCAGAGGCAACGCAAAGAGATAAAGATGATATACGAAAAGATATGAAGTCTACAGAGGTCACATGAACTACGCCCGCAGGCACAAATTGCCAAAGAAACTTCATGTTAGATTCACCAGAAAAACGATAAAGGACGAAATCTATAAAAAGATGAGAGATGAATAAATACTGTATAAAGGAAAGGAAATAATAACCCTCAAACAAATCACAAGACAAGTAAGAGACCAGAGAAGAAATTATAACTTCCTTACATCGCAATTAAATAAATACAAAGTCATGTTCTGATGGTTGATACCAGAAGGCATCTTAATCTCCTGGTGTTGTGGTCCGCCAGCAGCCTGCGGAGCTGGCAGCGGAGTCGGAAAGCGATGAGGCTGAGGAAGAACATAGGCCAGTCCTGGAGGCTGGGGAAGGCCCGGATGAGGGCTCTGCGTCGGAGGAAGAGATGGGGCCAGGGCCATCGGGGAGTGATGCACAGACTTCGGAGCCTCCAGAGGCTGACAGTAGAGAGGCAGAGGAACAGGAGGAGCCTGTTCCTTTTTTTTTAATTTTAAAAAACAAACTTTATTAAGCTTAAAAAGATAAAAATATACAAATTATTCTCAATCATAAAATTACATATACAATACAAATCACCACAAACTAAATATATGTAATTATATATACACACATATAGTGACTTATTACCTATTCTATCTAAATGACGGTGCCTATTTATTACTTTTAATTTTTTACTAAATTTTATCTTTACCCTCTTTTCTTTTGATTTATCCACTTATACCATCTATTCCATACTTTAAAATATTTTGAGTCTTCCTTTTCTTTTAATTCTAAAGTTAATTTGTCCATTTCTGCACATGTATAAATTTTTTGAATTACCTCCTGATCCGTTGGCAAATGATGTTTTCCACAATTGTGCTAATGCCAGTCTAGCCGCCGTAATTATATGTAGTGTTAAATATTTTATGTCTTTTCTAATGTTCCCTTTAATCATGCCTAATAAAAAGATTTCTGGTTCCAATTCAATTTCTTGCTCTATTATTTCTACTATCCATATTTTTATTTTCCTCCAATATTTCTTGATTTCCGGGCAAAGCCACCAGGCATGGAAGAAAGTACCCTGAGCTTGTTTACATTTCCAACAAATAGATTTTACGTTCGGGTACATTTTCGCTAGCCTTGAAGGAGCTAGATACCATCTGTCCCACATTTTATAATGATTCTACTTATATGCTACTGATTTCGTCATACTGTAATTGTTTTCCCATGCCCTTTCCCATTCTTCTAACTGTACAGTTGCAAGAAAAAGTATGTGAACCCCTTGGGATTACGTGGAGTTTTGCATGAATTGGTCATAAAATATGCTCTGAACTTCATCTAAGTCACAACAATAGAAGAACACAGTCTGCTTAAAATAATACTACACAAACATTAGATGTTGCCATGGTTTAATTGAACATAACATGTAAACATTCACAGTGCAGGGAGGAAAAAGTATGTGAACCTTTGGACTTAATAACTGGTTGACCCTCCTTTGGCAGCAATAACCTCAACCAAACATTTCCTGTAGTTGCAGATCAGACCTGCACAACGATCTGGAGTAATTTTGGACCACTCCTCTTCACAAAACTGTTTTAGTGTAGCAATATTCTTGGGATGTCTGGTGTGAATCGCTCTCTTAAGGTCATGCCACAGCATTTCAATCGGGTTGAGGTCAGGACTCTGACTGGGCCACTCCAGAAGGCGTATTCTGTGCTGTTGAAGCCATTTTTTTGTTGAAATACTTGTATGTTTTGGGTCATTGTCCCGTTGCATCACCCATCTGCTGCGGAGCTTCAGTTGGCAGACAGATGGTCGTATATTTTCCTGCAAAATGTCTTGATAAACTCTGGAATTCATTTTCCCATCAATGACAACAATCCGTCCAGGCCCTGAGGCAGCAAAGCAGCCCCAAACCACGATGCTCCCTCTGCCATGTTTTACAGTGGGGATGAGGTTTTGATGTTGGTGTGCTGTGCCTTTTTTTCTCCACACATAGTGTTGTGTGTTCTTCCCAAACAACTCAATTTTGGTTTCATCTGTCCACAGTATATTTTGCCAGTAGTGCTGTGGAACATCCAGGTGCTCTTTTGCAAACTTCAAACGTGCTGCAATATTTTTTTTGGACAGCAATGGCTTCCTCCGTGGTGTCCTCCCATGTACTCCATTCTTGTTTAATGTTTTTCTTATTGTAGATGTGTCAACAAAAATGTTAGCATGTGCCAGAGATTTCTGTAGGACTTTAGCTGACACTCTAGGATTCTTTTTACCTCATGAAGGATTCTGCACTGTGCTCTTGCAGTCATTTTTACAGGATGACCACTCCTAGGGAGACTAGCAACAGTGCTAAACTTTCTCCATTTATAGGCAGTATGTCTTACCATGGACACATGAACATCAAGGCTTTTGGATATACTTTTGTAACCCTTTCCAGCTTCATGCAAGTCAACAATTCTTGATCGTAGGTCTTCTGAGAGCTCCTTTCTGCGAGGCATGGTCTCAGGGTTCCCGAGCCGAGCGCCGCAAAACACAAACACCAACACCGTTCAGCTCTCCGGTATGATGGTTTATTGCACGCTGGCGTCAGGTACACGCTGCGAACTCCAAGCAGCTCGAAAACGGCGTTATCCCCCCTGACGCAGGGGAGGTTTAAATATCCCTCCATGCAGACGTCACCCTTATAAACACACCCATGCCCTAATAGGGCTTCCGGGCGGGGCGTGGGCTGTCCGTGCGCACCTCCAGCAGTTCATCAAAGATATCCCCTATCACCAGCGTGTCCGCCAGTCCCTCCACCCTTCACCCCGCGACTTGTCCGCCTAGACACCCCCTGCAACCATTACACCCCGTGTGCTTCAGAGCTTTCTCCCGCCGCCGTCTCCATAGCGCGTCAGCGTTGTCGAGGAACGGTAGGACTCGACAGGCGGCTCCCCTCTCACCAGGCCTCCTTCTGCAACAGAGAATTCAGCGATTAGTACCTGTACGTGGTTTGAGGGGATGGGTTTTATGAAAGTGAGTCACTAATTTCTTGGCCTTAACGTCTGTGGCGAACACCCAGGACGCTTCTTCATAGGGATACCCTTTCCACCGGACAAGATATTTCAGTTTTCCCCGATTTACCTTTGAATCTAGAATCTCATCTATTTCGTAATGTCCCTCTATAACGGGACCAGGATGTGGGGGGGGTATCACTGTTTCCCGTTACGGGTTTAAGAAGACTACAATGGAAAACAGGGTGTATTTTCCCCAATAAAGGAAGTAGTTTCAACGCGAAGGTGACTGGGTTTATCACCTTTACTATAGGGAAGGGTCCTAGGTAAGTTGGCCCTAATTTCCGATTGGGTACCCGTAACTTAATGTATTTGGTGGACAGGTATACCATGTCTCCTTCCTTCCAAGGGTGTGGTGGTGCCCTTCTTGTATCTGCCTGAGTTTTATATTCAAGAGCTGCCTTATCGAGTGCGTCTCACACCTGAGGCCACAATGTTTGGATTTTATCGGCCCACTCTTGTGGCATAACCGGTGTCTCTAATGTTTGTTCTAACTCTGGGATGGCGGTGAAGTCCCTTCCCGCCACGACTCGGAATGGGGTATAGCCTGTGCTCTTGTGTACGGTATTATTATACGCTACCTCTGCAAAAGGTAACAGAGGCACCCAATCTGTTTGTTGATATGAAATATAACAGCGGAGGTACCGTTCCACCATGGCATTTGTCCGTTCAGCCGCTCCGTTCGTACTGGGGTGGAACGCGGAACTAAGGCCCTGGGTTGAACCAATGGCCCGGAGGAAATTCCGCCAAAAGCGAGCCGTAAATTGAACCCCCCTATCCGAAATAATCCGTCGGGGAACACCATGTAACCGATATATGTGTTGGATGAATAATTTGGTTAATTTTCGGGCCAACAGTAACCCAGTACAGGGTATAAAATGAGCCTGTTTGGAAAACAGGTCTATGACAGTCCATATGACTGTGTTTCCATTACTTTCTGGGAGGTCTACCACGAAATCCATCGCAATCTCCTCCCAAGGTTGGTGGGGAGTAGCCACCGACTGCAATAGACCCAAGGGCTTGCCGGTTCGTGGTTTGGTTCTGGCGCATGTAGAACAGTCATGTACATATTCCTCAATCTCCCTTCTCATCTGTGGTCACCAGAATTGCCTTCGTATCAGGTGGAGTGTTTTTAGAAAACCAAAGTGGCCGGCAGTTTTACTGTCATGACACCGTTGCAATACAGCAATACGCATATCCTTTGGTATGTACAACTTATCTCCTTCCATGCCAGGCCGTCACGGTGCGTGAGTACCTGCGTATTGTCTCGTAACCACTCGTCTTGGCCTAACTTCTGTTTTAGACTGTCCTCCCAATCGGTATACCAATCAAGCCGAAGTGCCCTCCCTACTTCTCCGGACGTCCCCCCTGGAACCATAGCTTTTATAATCTCTTCTCGTTTACTATGGAACTGGGGCATTCGTGATAAAGCATCGGCCAAGAGGTTTTTCCCACCCGGCACATACCGTAATGTGAATCGAAACTGCTGGAAATACTGGGCCCAGTGTACCTGTTTGGGCGACAGTTTTCTAGGTGCCTGTAATGCCATCAGATTACGATGATCGGTCCAAACCTCGAATAGTATTGTTGCCCCCTCTAGGATGTGACACCAGGTGAGGAGGGCCCACCGAACAGCGAAAGCCTCTTTCTCCCAAATAGCCCACCCCCGTTCTGTGATATTGAATTTCTTTGAGGTGTAAGCACAAGGGTGTAAGTGACCAGTTTCATCTGCTTGGAGTAGCACAGCCCCAACCGCTACGTCGCTTGCATCCGCCTGTACCACAAATGGTTTGGATTGATCAGGATGACGAAGTACTGGAGCTTCTGCAAAGCACCGTTTCTTTTTTTTTATTATTGAAAAAGTTTTACCAATACAAATTTTCCCCCTTTTTCCCCCCCCAACCCAACCTTATAAGATACATATAAAAACAAAAAAAAAATAAAATACATCCCCCCCCCCCCCCCACCCCCCCCCCCCCTCCCTCTTCCCTCCCCCCCTTGACTTCCATTATATGCAATGCTAATATTCCCAAACAATATATATGTTATTCAATCTTCCATATCTTTTTTCTATATCTACTAACATGCTAACATAATCATCTCAACTAAAAGCGATATAATATTTTCTAGTCTGATACTTATTCTGTACATACTCAATCCATAATTTCCATTCCTGTATATACTTCTCATGCGTCTGATCTTTTAAAAAAACTGAAACCTTTGCCATTTCTGCAAATCCAGCCATCTTCTGGGTCCATTGGTCAACAGTCGGTAAAACATCACTCTTCCAATGTTGGGCAATCAACAACCTAGCTGCTGTCACCATATACAAAATCAATTTAGTTTCACCCAATGTAAAGTCTTTAGCTATACCCAATAGAAAAAATTGCGGAGAAAATTGTATTTTTTTCTTTAAAACATTTTGCATAACCCACCAGATTTTTATCCAAAAAGCCCTCACTTTCCTGCAAGTCCACCAGATGTGATAATATGTAGCATCTAAACAATCACATCTCCAACATTTTGGCTGCACATTAGGGTACATACAAGACAATTTCTTGGGGTCTAAATGCCATCTATAAAACATTTTATAAAAATTTTCTCGTAAATTTTGTGACTGTGTAAACTTAACATTCTGAACCCATATTTTTTCCCATGTTTCCATCATAACTGGTTGAGAGAAATTTTGTGCCCATTTAATCATACAATCTTTAACTAGCTCATTTTCTGAATCCCTTTCTAACAAAACATTATAAACTCTCTTAATATGCATTGGACCTGTCCGCTTTATCTGTTCAACCAATTCTACTTCATATTCCATTAAACCAGTTTGTTGATCTTCTTTCCATCTCATCTGTAATTGATTGTACTGCAACCAAGTCAACGATTTCCCTTCTTCCAACAGCATATCCAAAGTCTTCAATCGCCACCTGCCCTCTTCAAAGTAAAGTAACTCTTTATATAAGAAACCCCCGAGTGACTTAATATTTGTATTCCACATGGTATCAGCAAGATCCAGCCAAAACGGAATCTTGTAATCCCAATTAATTCGGTGCTTCCTCCAGACTCTCAACAAGGCATTTCTAAGTAGATGACTATTGAACACTTTGTCCACTTTGTTATCATAAAATAGGTATGCATGCCATCCCCAAACAAGGTCATGACTTTCTATGTTCAACAAATCAGTCTTAGTTTTCCCAAACCAATCACTTAATTGTATCAATGCAGTTGCTTCATAATATAGTCGAAGGTTTGGGAGTTTAAGACCACCTCTCTCACGAGTATCTTGCATTATTTTCAGTTTGACTCTTGGTTTTTTATCATTCCAAATGAATTTATTCAGTCCTTTTTGCCATTCTAGCAATGGTTTGTCTGATTTAAGCACCAGTATCATTTGAAATAAGAAGATAAATCTAGGTAAAACATTCATCTTTACTGCTGATATTCTTCCAAGCAGTGATAACTGCAGTTTCTTCCAGTTTTGCATATCTTTTTGTATCTTTTGCCACAGAACCTCATAGTTATTTTGAAACAGTTTAGCATTGGAATCTGTGATTTGTACTCCTAAATATTTGACCTTTGAGACAATCTCAAAACCTGCCATTCTTTCCAGTTCCTTTTTTTTGCTCTTTGTCAGATTTTTGACAATCATTTTAGTTTTCTTCTGGTTCAGCCTAAAACCAGATACCATGCCATAATCTTCTATAATATTTTTCATCTGAATTATTGAATTCATAGGTTGTGATAGGGTAACAACCAGATCATCTGCAAATGCCTTAGTTCTATAGTCTTCTTGCCTTATAGCTATTCCAGTCAAAGAGTTCGAGTTCCGTATTGCATTAAGTAAGACTTCTAAGGTTAGAATAAATAATAGCGGGGATAATGGACAACCTTGTCTGGTGCCTTTTTGTATATTGAAATTCGATGTTAGACATCCATTTATAATAAGTTGCGCACCTTGCTCTTGATAAATTGCACCAATCGCTTGTACAAACCGCTCCCCCAAATCCATTTTTTCCAAAGTCTTAATTATAAAGTTCCAATTCACACGATCAAAGGCTTTTTCCGCATCCAAAAAAACCAGCACTGCAGAGATCTGTTTATTCTTATCTAGATAGTCCATTAAGTCTATAACTTGCCTAACATTCTCTTTCATATATCTGCCTTCAATAAATCCTGCTTGGTCATGATGAATTATCTTTTGAATAACTGGTATCAATCTGTTGGCTAGTACTTCGGCAAAGATTTTATAGTCTGTGTTTAATAAAGATATTGGTCTGTAATTTTCTGGTTTCTTAGGACCTGATTCTTCTTTCGGGATCAATGAAACAAAAGCTGTTTTCCATGAGGAAGGTATCTTACCTCCTAGTTGTATATTACGAAATAAATCTTTAAGATGCTCAATCATTTCTTCTTGTAAAGTTTTATAATAAATTGCAGTTAAGCCGTCCGTCCCTGGAGCTTTAGCTGTTTTTAATTGTTTTATAGCAAAACTGATCTCCTCCACTGTTATCAATTGTTCCAAACTTTTCTTTTGAGTCGTTGAAATTTTTGAAACTCTCTTGTTTTCTAAATATTCATCTATAGTAATATTCTGTATATCATCTTTAGCATATAGCTTAGTATAATATTCCAAAAAGGCTTTTTTAATTAGATCTTGTTGATAAACTTCTTTGTCAGCATATTCAGTACTATCAATAATTCGTGTCGATGCTTGTTTCCTCAAAGTATACGCCAACCACCTGCCCGGTTTGTTAGCATTGGAAAAGGTATTATGCTTTGCAAATTGTAAGTTAGTTGCCGTTTGGTCTGCTATAAGCATTTGAAATTGATCCTTCAAAAGTTTTATAGCCATTTGCAATTTTCCATCTGTTGGTTTTTGTATCAGTTGTTGTTCTTTCTTTTTTATCTCAGATTCCAGTTGTAGTCTTTTCTTCTGTTGATTCTGTCTGTGTTTAGAGTTCATTTGAATTAGTACTCCCCGCATATATGCTTTACCTGCGTCCCAAACTGTTTCAATAGGGGTACCTTTATTCAAGTTCAGTTTAAAAAACTCCTTTAGATGCTTTTTAAGTTCAATTATATTTTTTTCATATCTAAATAAATTCTCATTTACTCTCCAGGATCTTTCTCTTTTGCCCATCTCAATTTCCATCCAGACCGGACTGTGGTCAGTCAAAGTCCTAGGAAATATCTTTATTTTCTTTACTTTAGAAAGTAAGTTAGAAGTTAAGAGAAAAAAATCTATCCTGGAAAAGGATTTGTGCCTGTCTGAGTAAAAAGTAAAGTCCAATTCATTTGGGTTACGAACTCTCCAAATATCTTTCAATTCCAAATCCTCTTTCAGTTCAAAAAAAGCTTGTGGTAATTTATTCCCTATTTTGGCCGTAGTTTTTTTATCCATTCTAGGTTGAATTACTCCATTCCAGTCGCCCATTATTATAATAGTTGAATAATCCCAATCCAGAATTTTTAAATGAAGCAACTTATAAAAATTTTCCTGCTGTTGGTTTGGAGCATATATTCCGACCAACAAAATTGGTCCACTATCTGTAATAACTTCAATTGCAATATATCTTCCATCTTTATCTACTTCTATAGTTTTAGCTAGCAGTCTCTTATTTATATATATCACCACTCCATTCTTCTTTTCCAAATTTGAAGCAACAAATTGCATTCCCAATTTTGAATTTATCAAGTATTTCTGATCTTGCAATTTTATATGAGTCTCCTGTAAGCAAATAACATCATTATGAAATTGTCTCAAATAGTGAAATATCTTCCTTCTTTTTTGTGGAGAGTTCAATCCATTAACATTCCAAGACAAAAATTTAAGTGCCATTTGACCCTGTCTGAAGTTTTGAGAGCAATTGTTGAAGATTCTCTCCTACGGTAGCAATCTTCGGTTTAGCTCCTCCCATGACTTCAGCTTGCTGCTTATCTTTGGTTCTTTTTTCACGCTGTGGCTTAATATATTCTTGCTGCTGTTGCTTCATTTGTTTAGACATTGCTCTGGTTATGCGTTGCTCTTCCATTTTGGATGTTGTCAATTCAAGAGCCATCGCCTCCTCTGTGATGGTTTTAGACATTTCTTCCAAAGGAGAAGCTTCAAATGGTGCAAAAGGGTCAACCACAACACCACCTACTGCTCCCATTGACTCTCTTGCCTCCCTTTGCGACTGCCTTATTTGTGCTTCTGTTTCTTGATCAATCTCAGCTTGTAGTTGAACTTCCTTATCTATTGGTGAAGATGTGCGTGGAGGAGGAGAGCCCGCGTTCAAAACGTTGTAATAAAATTCTTCTGCTTTTTCAATAGTGTTAAGGCGGTATCTCACTCCTCGCAGCCTCAATATTACACCTGTTGGCGCATCCCACCTGAATTGTATGTTCTGTCTTTTCAATTCTGCCACCAAAAATCCAAAATCCTTTCTATCTCTTAACATTTTGGGTGGTAATTCTTTAAAAACTCCAATCTCACTTCCATCAACTTGAACTGTTGTAACAAAGGAATTTTGCAAGATTTCATTTCTCATTCTTCTGTCTGTAAAGTATATAACCACATCTCTAGGCAGTTGTCTTTGTACCGCCACACGAGAATTAACTCTGTAGACCTTGTCCATCTTACACAAAACCACATCTGGTTCTACTTTCAACATAGCTGCCAAAGCCTCTGCACAAATTTTCCTGAGATCTTCCCTGGTATTCTCTTTTACACCTCTCAGTCTAATAGCATATTCCATTGATCGAAATTGCATCATAGTAATCTCAGTTTGCATTTTTTGTGTAACTTCTTCAATTTCCATCATTCTTGAATCAGAGGCTCTAAATTTGGTCTCCATCTCTGAGGCAAGATTATCCACTTTTTTGTCAATCTGCAACACTACCTCAGACAGGCCTTTAGCAACTATTTGAATATCCTGTTTAACTGCTTCATATTTCTCTTGAACAATTCCTTTGACCTCCTGCTCTGATCTTTGAATTTCTTTAATGATGCGGTCATAGTAGCTTTCTTCCTTTGTCTGAGTTTGCAACTGCGCTGTTTGAGGCTGCTTCTGCTTATGAGTGGGGGAATCCCCCCCTGCTTGCTTTGTTGCCATTTTGCCTTTTACAGCTCTTCCTTTTCCACAAATTCTAACAACTTTTCCCAAAAAATTCTCCAGATTCAGTCAGGTCTAAAACAGTCAATTGATACTTTTTTTCCCCTTATTTTCTTTTAAAGAAAAAAAGCTTTTCCTTCCAGCCGGATTTGTAACTAATAGAATGTAACCAGATACACAGCTCAAATTACTTTCGCTTTCAGCTGCTCTTCGCTAAAAGCAAGCGCCATTTTTTTCCCCACACTTTCCTTTTCTGTTCCACGTTACTTTAATCATCCAAAAACTTCAGAAAAGAACTTTAAATACTTGCAGTTTAAAAGGAAGTCCAAAACTTTTTCTTTTATTGTTTGGTGATAAGAAAGTTGCCGCACTATCTTGCTCTGCGGTTTGCAGAGTTTCCCAGCTGTCCGGAGCTTCAGCGGCTTGAATAGGGAGTCCCACCCTGTTAACACCCCAGAAACGCCAAAAAACGCTCTGGGGGTCTCACAGGGGACTCTACCTTATGCCGCCGGCTCTCCTCACGACGTCCTCTTGGGTCGGAGTTTTTTCGAGCCGTTTCAAACCTCCGAAACGGCTCTTTACAGGCAGCTGGGCTGGCGGTCTTCAAAGGACCGTCAGCGATGGTCCGCAGCAACCCCGGAAGTCCCCTGCAAAGCACCATTTCAACTGTTCAAATGCTCCCTGGCATTCTGGTGTCCACTCCAAGCGTTGTCCTGGGCGTGCGGTTCCTCTTCCCTTCGTACGTAGGAGATTGGTTAGGGGTAGAGCTATATGGGCAAACATCGGGATAAATTGGCGATAGAAATTAGCAAAGCCCAGGAAGCTCTGTAATTGCCGGTGTGTTCCCGGAGCCTGCCAACCCAGCACGGTAGTGACTTTCTTGGGGTCCATTTCTATTCCGTCCTTTGAAATGCGGTATCCGAGATAATCAAGACGGGCTTGGTGAAACTCACATTTCGATACCTTAACATATAGTTTAGCCTCCAGCAACCGTTGTAACACTTGGCGAACAAGCGCGACATGGTCTTCCATGGTTTTTGTGTATATTAAGATATCGTCGAGGTATACCAGGACACCGCGATAAAGAAATTCGTGGAGGACTTCATTAATTAATTGCATAAATACCTCCGGGGCTCCTTGTAGCCCAAAGGGCATGACACAGAATTTAAAGCTCCCTAATGGGCAATTAAACGTGGTCTTCCACTCATCTTCTTGTTTAACCCGAACCCGGTAATAGGCCTCCCTTAAGTCTAACTTCGTGAAATAGGTCCCCGTCGCTAAAGCGGCCAAGAGATCTTTCATCAAGGGAATAGGATACAAGGGTTCTACGCTAACTGCGTTCAGACCACGGTAATCCACACACAGGCGAAGGCCGCCGTCCTTCTTTTCTCGGAAAAGCACTGGAGCAGCCATATGTGAACGGCTGGGCTGTATGAACCCCCTCGCCAGATTCTTATCTATATACTTTCGTAATTCCTCCACCTCTTTCCCTCCAACGCTGGAACCGCTCACTATCCCATGGGGCGGTCCCCTTTGAGCCGGCTAGGGTGGGGCTGCGCCACCAATCTCCAGTCATCTGGTGGGAAGTCACACCCCTTGCTGCCCCAGCGTCCGGTGCCGCTTTCCCCTGACTGTGGCTACGCACCCGCTCCTTGGGTCGTACTACCGGTGCCTGGGGCTCCACGGGACTTGCTGGATCGTCTGCCGGCTTCTCTTCCCCATCGGCTGCCGTCACCGCGCTGGTATCCGCACCTTCCGCCATCTCGTGCTAGGGAAGACAACGCCATTTTCCTCAGGGTTCCCGAGCCGAGCGCCGCAAAACAGAAACACCAACACCGTTCAGCTCTCCGGTATGATGGTTTATTGCGCGCTGGCGTCAGGTACACGCTGCGAACTCCAAGCAGCTCGAAAACGGCGTTATCCCCCCTGACACAGGGGAGGTTTAAATATCCCTCCATGCAGACGTCACCCTTATAAACACACCCATGCCCTAATAGGGCTTCCAGGCGGGGCGTGGGCTGTCCGTGCGCACCTCCAGCAGTTCATCAAAGATATCCCCTATCACCGGCGTGTCCGCCAGTCCCTCCACCCTTCACCCCGCGACTCGTCCGCCTAGACACCCCCTGCAACCATTACACCCCCCCGTGTGCTTCAGAGCTTTCTCCCGCCGCCGTCTCCATAGCGCGTCAGTGTTGTCGAGGAACGGTAGGACTCGACACATGGTTCACATCAGACAGTGCTTCTTGAAACCAGTAAACCCAAAACAGGTGTGTGTTTTTAAAGGGCAGGACAGCTGTCAGCAACACATCCAATATCATCACACTGATTGGAGTCAAGGTTGGCTCACTCCTGGCTCCAATTAGCTCTTGGAGAAGTCATTAGGATAGGGGCTCACATACTTTTTCCTCCCTGCACTGTGAATGTTTACATGTTATGTTCAATTAAACCATGGCAACATCTAATGTTTGTGTAGTATTATTTTAAGCAGACTGTGTTCTTTTATTGTTGTGACTTAGATGAAGTTCAGAGCACATTTTATGACCAATTCATGCAAAATTCCACGTACTCCCAAGGGGTTCACATACTTTTTCTTGCAACTGTATACTGTGCCCAATGTTTCTTGCCCATGCTATCATCTGTCCTTTAACCAGTTCTTCTGCTAAATCAAATTCTAGTAAGTATTTATAAATTTTTGAAATTAATTTTTCTTCTTTGGTTTCTAATAATTTATCTAATCGGTTTGGTTTTGGTTCTATTCCTCGCTCCTCTTGATCTTTTCTGTATCTTGGTTTTATTTGTAAGTAGGGCCACCAGTCTATTAATATTCCTTGTTCTTTGAGTTCTTCCTGTGTTTTCAATATTCCTTGTGAATCTATAATGTCTCTGTATCTTATCATTTTTTGTTTTGCTAATGTGTTGGGGTGTGTTATTGCTTCTATTATTGATAACCAACCGGGAACTTTCATGTAATGTTTGTTTTTTATTTCTTGCCATGTACCAATTAATGATTTCCTAATAATATGATTATTGAAATGTTTGTATGTTTTATTTCTAGGGCTCCATAAGAAAGCATGCCATCCCTTCATTAAATCCTGTCCTTCTAATTTTAATAATCTTTGATTTTCCAAAGTTACCCATTCTCTTTTTTTATATAAAAAGTTTTACAAAAGTTACAAACATTTTCTCCCCCCCATCCCTCTCCCCCTCCCCTCCCGACTCTCCCACAACTTCCCCCTCCCGACTCCCCCACAACTTCCCCCTCCCCCCTCCCTGGACTTCCCAGATCAGATACAGGGTAAAGCATTTAGCAATCATAAACTAAAATAATCTAACATTTTATAGATCCC
>WNWU01012943.1:38837-57412 GCA_012654045.1 Ptyas mucosa | reverse complement strand
AAAAAAACTGCAATCCAAAATCCTCCTTTTTTTTTTTAATATATAAATTTAAGCAGAAATGCTGAAACTCAGCAACAAAGGCAAACAAACGAAGTATAAATAATACTTCCCTCTCCTGAGCAGCTTTGCCAGATCATGCAGGAAGAACCAGACAGGTAAGGAAGCCAATGGCCCAGCCTGAGGAATCTGGAAGGCGAAGGCAATTCCCCCACAGTAGGCCAGAAAACGCGCCAAGCAGCAAAAAAAAATGGCGGCGACAAAATGGCGGCCGCCAGTGACTCCGCACTTCTCAGCAAGGCAAAAAGGGCTGCCCGATAGAATGGCCACGATAGGTGGGGCGGGATACCGCAGCCTCAGCAAGGTGCTTCCCAATAAATCGAGTTTGCCAGCTGGCAGGGACTCTTGGCCACTCGAATAAAATCAATAAATCTAATGGTGAGGGCTGCGGGGTGAGACAAGCTGCTGAGCCAGCAGCGCTACACCCGCGGCCAGCAAGAATCAATTATTCAAAGAAATGGCAAGCCCAGCCGAAGCTAGACAAACAATCCAAAACAAAAATAAACAGGGAGAGGTGATCGGAGCCCCGAAACGCCTACTCACGAGCCAGGACAGCACTCCCACGTCGCGCAGCCCTCACAGTCCACAAATAAACAGAAAAATCAGGAAAAAAAAACAAATTGAACAAAGAGAAAGGCACTCGAAGTCAGATACCATCAACTGTGCGAAAAAGACTGAGGAAGAACAGGAAGGACAGCCTGACCAGCTACAGAGGAATTTTGATTGGCACTCAGTAAATCAAATCAGAGAAGCGGAACAACCCATTGGGGAATGTCTGAGCAGGGGATCAGGAAATTTTGCTGATTCACCAGGCAATAATCCAGCAGGTCTAATATCAGCCATATTTCAACTTGTACTTATTCAGCTGTCAGGCAAAATCCATATATAAACCACACAATCTAGGCATCTAACTGTTGTGGCTCCGACCCCCGAGCCCATTGTATCGGAGGAAGAAGGCTCCGAACATGAAGGAGAGGAGCCAGCCAGGCCTCCCTCCCCCGGCCCCTCCTTTCTGACAATTCCTCAGGTGTCGGCCGAAGGAGAGGAGATTGGCCAGGAGCCAGGTGTCTCCGATCGGTCGGAGAGTGATGAGGGATACAAGTTGTGGCTGGACCCACGTCAGCGTCGGCGTGCTAAACGATCACAGCAGAAGAGGAGGCGTGCCACGGATTAAGCTGAGTCACTGAACCACACCCCACAGGCTATATAAAGGAGGGGTGTGGCCGTTTAGATTCTGTGATGGACAAAGTTAATTCTTGCAAGCTTCTTTGGTGCAAAGCCTCAGTCTGCTGAAGGATTGTGAATTGGACTGTTTTTTCCCAGCCGGTGTGTATTGCATTTGTTATCTGGTGGAGGAACACCCCCCTTCTTGTTATAGTAAAGAACTTGGCAGTCGGTTCCCGTAGAGCTGTCAAGCCTCTGATAACGGAACGCTTGTGTGTGCCAATTATTTAACCCTCGACTGTCTTGTGTGGGTTTGTGCGTGTGGAGGACGGGGACAGAACACTAACTTGTTTAAAGTCAATACCCAATTCTTTTCCATTCCTCTTCCACTTTACAGTGTAATCCGGTAGCTCTGTCTCTGTTGCAAATGTTAACAAGCGCTAACAATCACTTTCACTAGTAGATTTCCTCCACGCCCTCAGGCGCCATTTTTTCCCTGTTTCAAATGAAGTTAGTTTTCTCTGCCTTCATTTCTATTCTCCTGATCTGCTCAGCCAGCACCTGCGATTCATGTTACAAATAATTCTTAAAATTATATTACCCATAAATGGTTTGAAATTTGAGTTGCTGGGGTGGTCGCGGCTTCTTGCTCTGCTTCAGCAGAGTTGTTCCGGGTCTGGAGCTGCTTGGCTGGTTTCTGGGGAGTTCCCACACTTCACACCCCAGAGTTTTCTCTGGGGGGCCTTGGGGAACTCTACCCCCACCAGCCTGCTCTTCACTCTCCCCTTTGCCCGGGGAGAGACTTTCAAGCCTCCCGACAGCGTTAGCCCGCTGTTCGGGGGCTTTTACAAAACCACGGAGTGGACACTCATATCGGGGCATCCTCAAAGCTTCGCGGCGCCACCGGAAGTCCAGAATAGCTTTCTTCAGAGCCAGATTTAATATTCTTCCCGCAGCACTTCTCCAGGGCAGGTACAAGAGAACACCGATAACACAACCGGTATGTATATGTGGAAAGGGAGAAGTTGAAGATATCTCACATGTTTTATTGTACTGTGAGTTATACAGAGTATGTAGGTCAATATACATTCTCCCCTTACTAGAGAAATTGCCAAGGAGGACAGAGGACTTTTATATAGGCTTTCTCCTCCAAGACTCTAATCCGGCTATCACGCATGCAGTGGCAAAATTTTGTGTCGCTGCAATATCCACAAGAAAAAAATTGGTTACCGAATTATAATATCAACTGGTGCCAATATTTTGAGATCTATAACGATACATTTACCCACATACTTACAAGCATGTAAATTGGGATTGAGATAATGTATTTTTATAACAGAGATGTTATTCACAATTAATGTCAGAAGTAATTTTAATTCATTGTATGTCTATTGCTGGTCAATGACTGTAATAAAGTTTTATTCTATTCTGTATAAACAATAAAATAACAGCATTGACCTTTTTGTTTAGGGGAATTCATGGATTCTGGAAACTATCCACCTTCAAGATCACTATCCTCCTGTTTTACAGTTTCAGAGTTATCCATCCAGGATAGTGCTTCATTAGCATCATCATCATCAGACACACACAGCCACATATCAATATCACCTAAAAGAAAGAAAAAACCCTTCCCTCCTGGAACCACCAGATAAGTTTGTGATAAAAACTAGCAGATTAGAAAGAGTTAATTGATGAAAAAATTGCCCAGTTTGTTTATGCAACGAACTCTTCTTTCCGTCTGAGAACCCACATTTCATTAATATGGTTCAGTCACTGAGACCAGGATACAGTCCACCCAGCAAAGCAGATGTTGCAGGGAAACTGTTGGATAAAGTGTATGACAGAGAAATGGAGCAATGTGCAACAGCTCTGGAGGGTAGAATTGTTAACCTAAGTATTGATGGGTGGAGTAATGTCCACAATGATCCTATTGTATGTGCTTGTATAACAACAGAAGAAGGGAAAGTCTTCCTTGCACAAACAATTGATACGTCAGGATATGCACACACAGCAGAATACTTACAAGAAGTGGCAGTAAAAGCTATAATAACATGTGAACAAAAATTCAAATGTCTAGTACGCAGTTTGGTCACAGACAATGCTGCAAATGTATCCAAGATGAAAAGAAATTTAGAAGAGCAGGAAGGAAATACAAAGCTAATAACATATGGTTGCAGTGCTCATTTGCTGCACCTCTTAGCCAAAGACTTAAGTGTTCCAGAAATAAAGACTAATGTTGAAATTGCTAAATACTTCCGTAACAATCATTTTGCTGCAGCAGCTCTGAAAAGGATGGGTGGAACCAAGCTAACGCTCCCACAAGATGTTAGATGGAACTCTGTGGTGGACTGTTTTGAGCAGTATATCAAGAACTGGCCTGTTCTGATGACAGTTTGTGAAGAAAATCGAGATAAAATAGATGGCACTGTCACGGCCAAAATCCTCAACATTGGGCTTAAGAGAAATGTTGAACATATGCTGAGCATCCTGAAACCCATCTCTGAAGCTTTAAACAAAATACAGAAAAATAGCTGTTTTATTGCTGATGCTGTTGAAATTTGGAAGGAACTGAGTGAACACTTAAAAACAGAACTACACATGGACAGAATTAAATTACAAGCATTAAAAAAACGAATGGGACAAGTACTGTCTCCAGCTCATTTTTTGGCAAATATTGTCAATATCCAGTATCAGGGTCAAAACTTAAGTGCTGAGGAAGAGGAGTTAGCTATGACATGGGTATCCAGCAATCATCCATCTGTAATGCCAACTATAATAAACTTCAAAGCTAAGGGGTAACCATTGAAGAAATATGTTTGCTGAAACTATTTTAAAGAAAGTCACACCAGTGAACTGGTGGAAGTCACTTAAGCACTTGGATTTAGAGACTGTTCAAGTAATGATTTCACTTTTAACAGCAGTAGCTTCTGCAGGCGTTGAAAGAATATTCTCTTCCTTTGGACTCATTCATTCTAAATTGAGAAATCGTTTGGGACCCGATAAAGCAGGAAAGCTTGTTTTTCTTTTCCAGATTATGAACAAAGAAGAAGATGAAGATGACGAGTGAGCTACAGAGGACAGTATTTAAGTTTTTCATGCGTAGGCTGGGCTGACAGTCTAAGTTTCTTAAAATGGACGTTGGCTTACCTAAACGTCCCTTTTCCGGGCGCTGCGACCACAATCCATAGCTGGGTTGTTATCTCAGCTGTGCTGATTTGACTGGGTGATAATTTTCTCTTCCTCCTTCGTGCTGTGGTCACGCCCACCAATCCCATAGTGCACCAGTCTTTCACGAAGGCGCGAACAGAAAAACCGCAACAAAAAGTGAACCAGGAACAAGGCAATGTAGAACTAAGGAGCAGGAAGCCCAAGGTAAGTCATCAACAAATTGAAGGAATAGGGAGGGAATGGATTGTGGTCGCAGCGCCCGGAAAAGGGACGTTCAGGTAAGCCAACGTCCGTTTTCCCGAGCGCTGCTCCCACAATCCATAGCTGGGATATATCCAAGGTTAAACATTCAGGGAGGGAGGCTGACTGCTCCCAGAGTCCCGGTCAACCAAAACGCTCTGGAGCACACAGCGCCCAAAGGACGCCTCCGCAGAAGCATATGCGTCATTTCAATAATGTCTAATGAACGGGGTCACCGACGACCAAGTGGCCGCCCAACAGATGTCCTGGACCAACACCTGGGTGGCCCAAACAGCCGACATGGCAGCGCTGCGGGTTGAATGCGGGAGAATCCTGCCCGGTAGCGGTCTCGCCTTTTGTTCATAAGCCGTCGCAATACACACCTTGATCCACCTGCCCAAAGTGGAAGGAGAGATCTTCTGACCCAGCGACGGTGGATGGAACAACACTAGGAGAGCCTCAGTTCTCCTGAAGGACGCCGTGTGCCGAAGATAACGGTGAAGGGCTCTACGGACATCCAAGGTATGCCAGTCTTTCTCGCATTGACAGCGAGGAGAAGGACAAAAGTCAGGTAAGATGAGCTCCTGGGCCCGGTGGAACCAGGAGTTCACTTTCGGGAGGAAGGCTGGGTCGAGGCGGAGGACAACAGTGTTTGCATGAAAAATGCAGAGGTCCTTCCTGGTAGACAATGCGGAGAGCTCCGAGATCCTCCTGGCAGAGGTGACCGCCAGCAGAAATGCCACCTTATATGACAAAAACTTAAGAGGAACAGAACCTAAAGGTTCAAACGGGGGAAACATAAGCGCCTGTAAAACAAGAGATAGGTCCCAGGTTGGGTAACGATGTACCATGGGGAGGCGCAGGTTCACAGCCCCATGAAGAAAACCCTTAACTAGAGGATGTTGTGACAGAGATGTATACGGAGGACACCTGATGACTGTGGAGAGAGCTGCTGTCTGCCTACGCAGAGTGGAGGGAGACAAACCTCTAGATAAACCTGATTGAAGAAAGACCAGAATGTCAACAACTTGAGCTGTTGTCGGGTCAGTGTGGTTCGTGGAGCACCAGGAGCAAAACGCCTTCCAAGAAGCCTCGTATATACGGGATGTAGACGGACGGCAGGAAGCCTGTATCGTGTCAATGACGTCGTCCGGGAGACGGTCCTTTTTTAGGATGATCCTTTCAAATGCCAGACGGCCAATTTGAGCCATTAAGGCTCTGGGTGGTTCACGGCCCCCTGGCATAAGGATAGTCTCTGAGGAGGTATCACCCACAGTGGCGAGATTGAAAGCGCCACCAGGTCGGCGTACCACGGACAAAACCAGTCTGGCGCCACCAGCAGGATTTCCGCTCCCTCGTACAGTAGTTTCCGGATAACCCTTGGAACCAACGGGATTGGAGGGAAAGCGTACAAGAGCCCGAGGGGCCAACTGCACCTCAAAGCGTTGTGGTGCACCGCAGTCGGGGATGAATAACGAGTCACGTAACGGGGAAGCTGCGTGTTCTGGGGGCTGGCGAATAGATCGATTGTAGGTATTCTGAATCGAAGAGTTGCTTCCTGGAACAACGCGGGGTGAAGCTGCCACTCTGCCGGGTCGATCACCTCCCGGCTGAGCCAGTCAGCCTGAACGTTCTCTGCGCCGTATATATGGTCCGCTGTTAATGAGAGGACATGTCGTTCCGCCCAGGATAGTAGATGTTCCGCCTCCAGCATCAAGGCTCTGGACCTCGTGCCTCCTTCCTTGTTTACCTGGGCCTTTGCAGAAACGTTGTCCATGAAAACCAGGACGTGGCGACCTTCCAGCTGTGGTTGAAAGTGCCAAAGTGCCAGGCGGACAGCTCTCAGTTCAAGGAGATTGATGGGGAGACGCTGCTCTGAGGGGGACCAATGGCCCTGTACAATCAGGTTTTGCAGGTGAGCTCCCCACCCCAGCAAACTGGAGTCCGTCGTTAGAGTGAGGCGAACCGGTTCCAGAAAGAAAGAGCCCTTGCTCAAGGCGGGGCTCATCCACCAGCGTAGAGAGAGGCAGATTTGAGTGGACAGAGTCACCTTGAGAAGCGAGTCGCTGCGACCTGTCTGCTGGAAGGGAAGGAGGAACCACTGTAGTGGTCTTAAGTGCCGATGGGCCCAAGGGACAATCGAGAAGCACAAAACCATCTTCCCTAATAGCTGTGACAGATGAAGAAGGGGGACGGAACAATGCGCCAGCACCCGGTGAAGCAGGTTGCAGATGCTCTGAAGGCGATCCGGGGACAGGAAGACTTGCCCCAATACAGAGTTGATCACCGCTCCGAGGTGTTGAAGGCGGGTAGATTAAGTGGCTCTTCGGGAAGTTTATCCCGAAGTTTATCAAGAACCCGTGGTCCTGGAAGGTCTTGAGCACCAGGTCCAAATCCCGACGAGCCTGTTCCCTGAATGAATACAGGATCAGGATGTTGTCCAGGTAACATAAAACTCGTACCGGCACCTTCCGGAGGGTGGAAGCTATGACCGCCACCAGTTTGGTGAATGTTCTTGGGGCTGACGAGATCCCAAAGGGCATGGCACAATATTGATAGTGGTCCACTCCGTGCTGGAACTGAAGATACCACCGATGCGTCGGGTCCACCGGAACATGGAGGTACGCCTCCCGGAAATCGACAGATTGCAGAAAGTCCCCCCACCTCACACAACTGAGGATAGAGCGGAGGGAGTGCATCTTGAACCTGCGGTAGCCTACCAACAGATTCAGACGCTTCAAGTTCAAGATGGCCCTCCACCCCCCGGAGTTCTTGGGCACCAGAAATAGGACCAAATAGAAGCCTGTGCCCCGCTGGTCCAACGGCACCGGTTTTATTGCCCGAATACTTAACAGATGATGGATCTCGTCCCGTAAGAGGCGCTTCCTCTCGAGAGACACAGGAGCCGGGCAACGGACACGGTGAGATGGAGGGCGGCCAATGAACTCGATGGTGAGCCCCGTGGCAATGGTATGGCGAACCCAAGCCTCTGTGGTTGAGAGCTCCCATTGGCAGTGAAATTGTTGCAAGCGGCCGCCTATGGGACCCGGCGGCTCGTAGTCACTTTCCCCTGCAAAGGGTTGGTACCCCGCCCCTTGGAATGGTCGCTTGGCAGAGGACGAGTTCCTGCCCCTGTCTCGAAACCGCTGACGGTCAGTGGAGCGGTCATTAGCCTGGAAGTAAGGGCGTTGTGAATAGGACCCCCCAGGTCCCGAAGAGGTCCAAAAGGCCTGTCGTTGCACATAGGGGGTATAGCGCCTTTCAGGTCGACGGAAGGAAGTTGGAAGGACCTTCCGTTTAGCTTTATCTTCCACCAACAGTGGATCGAGCGCGGAGCCGAACAAATTCGGGGCCTTGTATGGAGCAGCTGCCAGTTTCCATTTGGCCTTGGAATCTGCCCTCCAGTTCTTCAGCCAAAACAGACGACGCGAAGTCACGGAGGAAGCCAAGGCCCGAGACGCAAACTTCACTGAGTTTAGTGATGCATCCGCCGAGTATTCGGTGGCCGCCACTATCTTATTTATATCCTGATGCGAGTTTCTTCTGGCGGTACCCTCTCCTGGAGCTGGCGCAACCAAATCAGCGAGGCTCAATTGAAAAACGACGTTGCTGTAGCTGTCTTTATAGCCCAAGCCACAGCCTGGTGTGTCTTACGAAAGGCAAGCTCAGTCTTTCTGTCGTCCGACTTAAGCACATCCAACGAGTCAGTGGAGAGTAGTGAAGAGGACGAGAGGCTAGTCACCGAAGGGTCCACTGTCGGAACCAGCAAAATGCTGTCCAAGTCTGGGGCCGCACAGTACAACTTTTTGTCCAGGCTACTAGGTGCAGTCAAAGAGGCTGGTTGAGCCCAAGGTGATTGTAAAATGTCTGAGAAAAGTTGCGGGCAGGGAATAAATTCCTTGTCCAGTTTGGAGGATGAAAAAAGGGCATCGTGGGGCCCTGACGAAGAAGGCGAAGGGTCGGCGGGCGCCCATGTTTGTTGTCAGACGGGCTTTATGCAGGAGCGATTTAAACACCAAGGGTCTGAACAAGCCAGAAAAGGCTGGTGTATCAGGAGGCAGGTCATCAGAGAATTCGATATCCTCTGGCAGCAGATCGGCGTGATCGGAATCCTCCGAGGAAGCCGATTCCCGCCGAGCCGGGGAACGAGTACGAGGGTGTCCGGTGGAGGGAACCAACGGTGGAACCAACAGCATCTGGGATGGTTGCTGCTGAAGGCCCGCTGCTAGTAAGGAAGAAAGGGCTGTAGATAAAAGAGTTTGCAGATCGAGTTGCGACGGCGGGAGTTGCATCTCAGCTGCGCGGAGGCCCGCTGCAGTCGGAGTGAAGGATGCCTCTGGTCTATGATTCCTAGATGGTGAAGGTGCCATCAGGCCTACAGATGACACGTCCGGCAATGAAAGTGAGGCTTTCCTGGATAAGCCCAAAGGTCGGGCACACGAACCTCCAGGAACAGACTGGAACACCCCAGCTGAAGAAGCAGGAATGTGGTCCTCAGGAAGGTCCCCACGGGTCTGACCAGCAGCAGCCGAAGCAGAAGCCTGCTTAGCCTTGTCATAATGACGCTCAAGCGCCCGGTGACGACGTAGAGCATCCTTCTCTGCTGCCACAGATGGTTTGGAGTGGACTGTAGCATGTGAGGACCTGGAGCGTAGGCGAGGCAAGGACTTGTGCTTAGCCTGGGACCTCGGTGGGCTGACCTCGTGTTCTAGGTCAGAGGACAACGGGGAATCCGCCATCCCAGAAGAAACTCCAACAACAGTAACAAGGTAAGGTGTTTTTTTTAAAACGTTAATAATAACTATATACAAATAATGGACAACCCTGGCTATCAGGGATCCCCGAAGCTGGGCCAACGTGGACCCTGTTGGGCCTGTGAGACAGGTGGCAGAGGACTTCAGCAACAGAGAAAGTGGTCTCTGGGGCCTGAACAGCTGCTGGAAGGCGATTGATGCCCAAGCTAGCTGACCGCTCCGCCTTAAATTAGCCGAAGAGGCTGCAGCGACCTCCTCGGTTTTGGTATTATCGGGAGAAGCCGACTCGGGAGACGGATGGTATGTGGCTAGGATCAACAGCAGTAGGGCCGCAGAGACAAAATGATGGCCGGGAGCGACGGCGGGAATGCAGGGCGAAAAAACAAAATGGCGGGCGGGAGAAAATGGCAGGAAGGGAGCGATCCAAAATGGCGGCCAGGCGAGACGTCAATGGGGAAAAAGGCAGCCCCGGCCGCAACGCAGCAGTCCAAAGGTCTCTCCACCCACGCCCTTAGCAAATACACAGCTACCGTGATCCAACCGAAGTCAAAAGGAGGATTTCGGCGCTTCTCAGTCCGCCCGATAATTAGCGCTCCGACAAGCCGCATCTCAGCTGATCCCAATAAAGGCGGTGGCGGGAGCCCCCACCGAACCGCCACGCTGGCTGAAAGCAGTAATTCACCTCAGAGGCTGTAGGGCGAACCGTACAGAGCACTCCGGAGCCGCCACTAGCGAGAGCCACCAGAAGGGGGGAAAAAACGAACGAAGGGGTGTGGGTGGGTATGCCAGCGGGCTGGTCACCCGACGCGCACACCGGCAGCTAGATGCCTGAGAGGAGGACCACCCCGAAGGGTCGGAAACTCCTCTAGCTGCAGTTTGAGAGAAGGAGAAAAAAAGGATGCGGGCGTGGGACGGCTTGGAGCCCTCCAACATGTCACACATGCCCTGCAGCCAGCAAAACAAAGGCTCTCACCGAGAAAAAATAACTAAGGAAAAATAAAGGAAAAATGTCTATACGACCTAAAGGAGGAAATCCACAATTCAAAGGCACGAAGAGGGAACAAACACACCAGTCTCTCACAGCGACTGAGTGAAAGACTGGTGCACTATGGGATTGGTGGGCATGACCACAGCACGAAGGAGGAAGAGAAAATTATCACCCAGTCAAATCAGCGCAGCTGAGATAACAACCCAGCTATGGATTGTGGGAGCAGCGCTCGGGAAAATGTATATATTTTGTTTAGCAAAATTAGTTAACAAACATGGATGTTTGTTTAAGCAAATAACATATACTGTAATGTTATTGTTTCAGTTGAATAAATCTATTTAAATTGTTATTATTAAGGTAATGATTATTTTTCTCCTTCCTAAGTACAACAGAAAAGTTGTCCAAATATGAATGATTAACCTATTAAACTGGGGATAAAAAAACTAATATGAAAAGTTGTTATTCTAAAAATCTTCATCCACTTGCATATTAAAGTTATACCAGCAAGAACTAGTCTTTATGTAGAAAACTATGGTTTAAATCAAGCCTTACTGACTAGTGATTTAAATCAGTTTGATTTAAATCAAATCCACCCTGCCTGACACATTTCACAAGATGACCCATGAATTATGTCTACAAGACACTTGGAGGGAAATAATTTTTTTTAAAAAACTATATATATTCTATTCTAGTCCACATCAATCGTGGTCTAGGATAGATATGGTATGGATGAGGACAGAACTTAGAAAGGAAATTGAAGAAGTGGAAATAATGACCAATACGTGGGCGGATCATAATCCAGTAAGAGTAATATGGAAAGGCCAGAAGAAAAGAAAACAATGGATGTTGAACAAAGAAATATTAAAAGATAAAGAATATATTCAAATGATTGAAAAAGAAATGAACATATTTTTTAGGATAAACACAAAAGAAGAAACATCTCTCCAAAACCTGTGGGACACCGCAAAAGCATATATAAGAGGCCTAACAATTGCCTATACAGCAAACAAAAACAAAAAACAAGAACGAGATAATTTGTTAAAAGAACTTAAAAAATGGGAGCTAGATTTACAGAAGGACACCCAGAACAAAAGAACTAAGGAAAAAATAGATTTGATAAAACAAGATCAATTTAACTACACAAGCAGAGATGGCACGGAAAATTAAATCAGCAAAACAAAATTATTTTGAACATGCTAATAAAACAGGACAATGGCTTGCATATAAATTGAAAAAAGAGAAAGAGAAAAAAAGGATACACCAGTTACAGGATGAGAAAGGGGAGATACACTTCAAAAAAGAGGGGAAAAAATATAGTGAAAAACTATTTTCAAAACCTATATACACAAGAGAACATTTCCAAAGAAGATATTAAACGTTATTTAGAAAAGATGAATTTAGTCAAATTGGAGAAGACACAGAGGGAGATATTAAATGGGACAATTAGTATGACAGAACTAATGGAGGCAAGAAAAAAACAGAAGAACAACAAAACACCAGGTCCAGACAGACTTCCGGCAGAATTATATAAGACATGTCAACAACCATTAGATGAAATACTGCTAGAAATTTTTAATGAAGTGCTCCTGAAGGCCAGAATACCTAACTCATGGACGGAAGCCACTATAACGCTTATACTAAAAGGAAGATACAAACAACAAATCAAAAACTATAGACCCATTTCATTGTTCATCGCAAACTACAAACTATTTACATTGATAATTTCAGAAAGATTTTAAAAAGTAATAAACGAATACATCCACCCTGATCAAAACGGCTTTATGCCAAAAAGGCAAATAAAAAACAATATGAGAATTATAACTGATGTATTAGAATATTATGAAACAAATCCACATAAACAATCGGCATTAATATTTTTGGACACACAAAAAGCCTTTGATAACTTAAATTGGAGATTCTTATTTTACAATTAGAAAATATGAAATTCGGAGATGAATTTGTAAAGATGGTAGAAAAAATATATTCAACTCAAACGGCAAGGATAGCAATAAATGGAGACATTACCGAACAATTCACAATAGCAAAAGGAGTGAGACAGGGTTGTCCACTATCCCCATTACTATTTATCTTAACACTAGAGATACTGTTAAACAAAATTAGAAGTGAAAATGAAATAAAAGGTTTGAAAATAAAAAAAGAGGAATATAAAGTCCAAGCCTTTGCCAATGACCTGATCTTCATCTTAGAACCACCAATACTGTCAGGACCCAAATTAATAACGCAAATAGAGAAATATGGAATAGTAGCAGGACTTAAAATTAATAAACTCAAAACAAAGGCACTAACAAAAAACCTTACCAAGCAGCAGGAGAAAGAATTAGAAGACAAAATGGGTATCCAAACAACAAAAAAAATAAAATATTTAGGAATATGGTTAACAAATAAAGGTTCATCAATCAAAGAAGACAACTATAATAAATTAATATTACAGATAAAGACTTGGAAATTTGGAGCAAATTACAATTATCCTTTTTAGGAAAAATAGCTTCAATTAAAATGAACGTGCTACGATTACTATTCTTATTTCAAGTAATTCCCATAAAATTAGGAAAAAACTTTTTTAAAGATCTAAATAAATTAATAGCGAACTATATCTGGCAGGGGAAAAGATCAAGAATCAAAATACAATCATTGCAAGATAGTAGAGAAAGAAGAGGATTTGGATTCCCAGATTGGGTAACATACTATAAAGCAACATCACTTATATGGATCAAAGACTGGATGGAATTACGAAATAAAAGAATTTTAACATTAGAGGGATATGATTTGCAGAGAGGGTGGCACGCCTTTTTATGGGAAGGAAAAAATAGACAACATAACTATTTTCAACGACACTTAATCAGAGACGCACTATTATAAACATGGCAAGGGATAAAAAAGAAGCATTATGATAAAATTCCAGAACGGTTATCCTCAATGGAGGCACAAATCTACCCAAATGCATTAGACATTGACAAAATGAAAAGATATAAAGATTTGTTAAATAGTCAAGGGGAATTGAAAACAAGGCAGGAATTAAAAGAACAGGGTACAGACATTGATTGGTGGCCTTATTCCAAAGAGAAGTATATGAATTAGATAAAATGGGCGTTGGTCTTACCTGTCACGCCCTTTCTCTCATGGGAGGAAACGGCAGTCAGGCATGGGTAGACTCCGTCTGTTAGCCAATCAGGACCGAGTCTGCAATTGTGTTAGGCCCCGCCTTTCCTTCTGCTCTCCAGTTTGTCAGCAAGGATTTCAATGCAGACTGACGTGTCTCCAGCTGGAAATATAAAGAGTTAGTGAATCCCACCCACCCCGACACCCCACAGGTCAGCCCCAGTAGGGAGGGGCTGACTGCCGTTTCCTTCCATGAGAGAAAGGGCGTGACAGGTAAGAACAACGGCCATTCTCCTCTTTGGTGGAAACGGCAGTCAGGCATGGGACATACCAAAGCGTGTTGTCCAAATTGGGAGGGAAATTCAACAGCCGAGCCAAGTTCAAGATGCATGAACCCCTTGTAGCATTCGCCTGCCGAAGGCAGCATCAGCTGACGCATAGGAATCCAGGCAATAATGGCAAATGAAGGGTGTAGGGATAGACCAAGTTGCCGCTTTGCAGACCTCCTCTAATGAGGCCTGAGTGGCCCACACCGCTAATATAGCTGCACTCCGGGTGGAGTGGGCCGTAATACAACAGGGAACCGGCAAGGACTGCGACTCGTAGGCTGTAGAAATTGTGGCTCTGATCCAGCGCCCCAAGGCCGGAGCTGTAACCTTAGAACCCATGGAACTGGGCTGGAAAGAAACGAATAAGGCTTCCGACCTGCGGAAAGATGCGGTGAGAGAAATGTATATCTTTAAAGCCCTTCGTACGTCCAGTGTATGCCAAACCTTTTCCAAGCGATGGAGAGGTGATGGGCAGAAATTGGGCAAAACAAGTTCTTGAGCCTGATGAAAAACAGTGTTGACTTTAGGGACGAAGGTGGGGTCAAGCCGGAGAATGACCTTGTCCAGGTGAAAAACACACAAGTCTTGACGAATGGAAAGGGCTGCCAATTCAGAAATACGTCGGGCTGATGTGATTGCGACAAGAAA
Organism: Ptyas mucosa; assembly: GCA_012654045.1. Lineage (NCBI taxonomy): Eukaryota > Metazoa > Chordata > Lepidosauria > Squamata > Colubridae > Ptyas > Ptyas mucosa. Next base: position 42,944 of record WNWU01012943.1, on the reverse strand, counting down.
TGCCACTTTGAAGGAAAGAAACTTAAGGGTCACATCACGGAGGGGATCAAAGGGAGGCCTGGTCAGTGCGGTGAGCACCTTGTTGAGGTCCCAAGTGGAAACCGGTGGATAACTGGTGGATGTAGGTTGGTGGCCCCTCTAAGAAACTTGCATATCAAGGGATGCTTGGTGACCACGAAGTGTCAACGAATCACAAGCCAATACAGATGAAATGGCAGCAGTCTGCCGTCTCAGGGTAGAGGGAGAAAGACCCGCATCAAAACCTTTCTGCAAAAAACCAATAATATGGGCTACAGAAGCTGATGTGGGAACAATGTTCCGTTTCCCGCACCAGATGGAAAAGGTACACAATGTGGACTCGTAAATGCGAATAGTCGATGTGCGCCAAGCGGCCTGGTCCGAATGGCTCTGGGCAGAATATTGGCCCTGGCTAGGAGTTCCCGCTCAGTCTCCAGACGGTTAACTGTAACCACGGGGGTTCTGGATGAACTAGAGTGCCTTGTAGAAGGGAGATCCTGTTGTTGGGAATCCTCCAGGGACGTGCCACTGAGAGGGAGATCAAGTCCGCAAACCAAGGTCGGTGAGGCCAATGCGGAGCTAAAAGGATCGCTTCTAGAAGTTTCCTGAGTACTTTGGCAATGAGGGGGAGGGGAGGAAAAGCGTACAGAAGGAGACCCTGAGGCCAAGGGGCAAGTAGGGCATCCACCACCTCTGCTCCTGGAGTCGGGAACCTGGAAAAAAAGTGTGGTATCTGGTGATTGGTGTGAGAAGCAAAGACATCCACCGCTGGGAGGCTGAAGCGGGAAGAAAGTTCCACGAAAAGTCGAGGATGAAGGCTCCATTCTGCTTGATCCACCAGGTGTCGGCTGAGGGAGTCGGCCTGAATATTTGTCTTCCCTGAGATGTGAGTCGCTCTTAAGAAGGCGAGATGCTTCTCTGCCCGAAGACCTAGGCGAAGGGCCTCCTGCAAGAGAGGTCTCGAACGGGTGCCTCTCTGCCTGCTGATATGAGCTTTGGCAAAAACCTTATCTGTCAGCACTAGAACATGCTGACCGTCGATCAGGTGATGGAACTGAACCAAGGCTAAATAAATTGCCCGTAGTTCTAGCCAGTTGATATTGTGTTGCCTTTCCTGATCCGAACAGAGGCCCTGAGCCATATGGGACTACAGATGTGCCCCCCAACCAGAGAGGCTGGCATCTGTGGTGATAATCAAGCGGTGACTTTCCCGAAACCGACTGTCTTTGAAGACAGCGGATGAAGACCACCAACCCAGGGAATCTAGGACCTCAGTGGGAAGGGTAACCTTTACTAGGGAAGTGCTCGTCCCGGCCCTTTGGAAGGGGAGAAGGAACCATTGTAACTGTCTGCTATGGAGATGGGACCAAGGGACAATGCCAAAGGAAGACACCATTTTGCCCAAAAGGCGGGAGAGGGTAAGTAGGGGAACCGAACAGTCCCTGGAGCAGCAGAGGGCCAGGTCAGTTAAACTGGTTTGGCGGTCTAGTGAGAGAGAAACTAAAGAGGAGGTGGTATTGATTAGAGCCCCCAAGTGCTGGATACAGGTGGAAGGAATCAAAACACTCTTGGGCCAGTTTATGAGGAACCCATGAGCCTGAAGCTCCTGAAGGGTGGTACAGATATCCCAATGGGCTAGGGATTCAGATTTGGAAAGGATGAGAATATCATCCAAATAAAATAGGATTCGGATGAGCAAGGCTCGAATGTGGACAATGAGAGCCGCCATAAGTTTAGTAAACACCCTGGGGGCCGAGGAAAGGCCGAATGGAAGGGCTTTGTACTGGTAATGGCATCCGGCATAATAAAAACGGAGAAACTAATGGTGAGCGGGAAGGATGGGGACATGGAGATAAGCCTCCGTCAGGTCAATTGATGAAAGAAAATCTCCTTCCTGGATGGATTCTAAAATGGTTTGGAGGGAGTGCATTTTGAACCAGCGGTAAATAATATACCGGTTCAAAGCCCTAAGATCCAGGATTGCCCTCCAGCCCCCCGAGGATTTAGGTACCAAAAACAGGCGAGAATAGAATCCAAGCCTGCGCTAATCAGGAGGCACCAATTCGACGGCCTTGATCTCCAATAAATGGCTAATAGCTGCGGCCATATGTCTGCGATATGAAATATCACGAGACAATGGACATGGAACGAAAACCCTCGGAGGATTGGAGAGGAATTCTAGAGCAAGACCATCTCTGATGGTATTCCTTACCCAGACATCGGAAGTAGTAGAGTCCCAGCGGTTGGAGTAAAACGACAGATGTCCTCCAACATGGGAATCCGGAGGCATACTATCTGGACCTACGGAAAGGACACCCCCTACCTCCCCGAAAGGACTTCTTGGGGAAGTAGCGGGAACCTTGCCTGACCTGGCTGTCCTGGTGTTGAGCTCCTATGGTTGGGAAGGCCCGAGATGATGTGTGTTGGGAAAATCCGCTGTCCGAAGGGCGAAAGGACTGGGAACGAAAATAAGGTTGCTGCCGAAATTCCGATCTTCGTGACACAGACGGGAAGACTTTTCGGTGATCCCTGGTTTCAACTAGAATAGGGTCAAGAGAAGAACCAAAACGTTTATCCCCTGAATAAGGAGAAGAGGCCAAACGCCATTTGTTTCTGGCGTCAGCTTGCCACTGCTGAAGCCAAAGGAGTCTCCTGGAGGCAACTGAAGAACCTATAGATTTGGCTGCAAATCTGGCAGCATTTAGGGTGGCGTCTGCCGAAAACTCCACAGCTGCTAAAATCTTATTAATGTCTTGGTGAGAACATGAATCAGAAGCAGGAATTCTCTCCTGCAGTTGTTTCAACCACAGTATAGAAGCTCTGTTAAAAAATGAGGCTGCCGAAGCAGCTCTTACCGACCAGGCAGCGGCCTGATGGCCTTTGATCAGGGTCCTTTCCGCTCTCTTGTCCTCTGGCTGTAACGACTCGTCCGGAGGTCCCGCCAGGTGAGTGGCCGACGAGAGCGCGACTACAGGAGCATCCACAGTGGGAACCTGTAGCAGGTCAGAAAACTGTAGCCAAATTATAAAACAGTTTATCCTGTACATTGGGAAGGGGACCTGAACGAGGAGATGCCCATTGATGCCGAACCACGTCTGAAAACAATTTAGAAGCAGGTAATGTATCAACACGATCAATCTGCTCAGAAAAGAGGGTGGTAGATGGATCTGCCTCAGCCGAGGCCAACTCCTGTCCGGAAGAAGGAGGCATCATTTTAGTTGAAGATAAGGCTTTAAACAGCAATGATCGAAACAGTTGAGGCCTAAAAAGGCCTATAAAAGAAGGTTGGTCTGGCTCAAGGCCTTCATCGTCAGACCATTCCTGATCCAAAGGCATGTCCTCCCCAGACAGAGAAATCTGACTTGCTGAGGCTGGGGGCTCAAGCCTCTCAAGATGCCCTCCAGAATCATCCACATGATGTGAACGACTGGCCTGACTTACACATTCAGAGACATCAGACCCAGATCTCGGTTGAACACCTTGGGCTATTCCTAGGCGAATGGCTTCTGATATCAAGGAGGCCAAGGCAGGAGTGATCACAGGAGGCTGTGGATCAGAAGGTTGAGGCGGCTGAGGCAAAGGTATTGCAGGAAGTGGAGTATTAATTTGGCTGGCCACTGGCCCAGGAGTAGCCTGTGGAAGGCCTTCAAGAGGTAAAGTGGCAAACAAAATGGCCATCTCTGCTGAAGAAGTCCCGGTTTAACCGATCGGGAGATAGTGAGGCCCTGCGAAGTGGCTGAGGGGCAGTTTGGCGATCCGGTGTTGAGGGAATGGGATCCTGTGGAAGGGTGGTGGTAGCTCTGCTGTGGTCAGAGACCTGGCCTGCTGTAATGCCTCTTGTTGGGCTTTTTGAATAGCACGCTCTAAAGCTCTATGACGCCGCTGTTCGTCCTTATGAGCTTCTGAAGATTTAGCAAGAGTATGTGAAACCTCCCCTTTGGCCCGTTTGGATCTTTCTTTCTTTCTTTCTTCCTTCCTTTCTTTCTTTCCTTCCTTCCTTCCTTTATTTCTTTCTTTCTTTCTCTTTCCTTCCTTCCCTCCCTCCTTCCTTCCTTCCTTCCTTCCTTCCTTCCTTCCTTCCTTCCTTCC
>WNWU01012943.1:15450-32444 GCA_012654045.1 Ptyas mucosa | reverse complement strand
GGCTTGATGATTTTTTGGGAGGACAGTAAGAAGAAAATTAATAATGTAACGGAAGCTAAGGCTTTTTTTGACCAACATAAATCCTTCCTAAGTGGAGAAGATACAGGAGCCGAAGAGGGGGAAGTATCAGATGATCAAGGAGCGGAGGCGGACGGAGCTGTTGCGGCCCGGGAGGGGGAGGGAAGCCAGACCATGGTTTTAAGAGCCAGAACTAGGAAATGAAGAAAGGAGGGGAATCTATTGTTTAAGGTTTTTTTAATTGACATTTTTCTTTTCTCTCTCTTCTTTTATTGTATTTTGTATAACACTCCTTTTTTTTGTTTATATAATTTTTATATAACCTGGTTGTTTGTTTTGATTTAAGATAATAATGTCTGTTGTGTGAGAAATTTAAAAAAAGAAAATAATAATTGAAATATCTTTTCATAAAGATATTGAAAATTCAACATATTGTAAACTATAATATTGTATATTCTTAACCAATAAAAACTTTTTATTAAAAAAAAAAAAAAAAAGTTGTGCCCTGGTCAGTCCCGAACAACAGCTGGCAGAAGATAGTGAGGGCAAATAAAGATCAGTCGCCCCCAGGCGAAAGCACAATCACTCCAGCGCGGTAAATAACTCCTTGCGCCAAAATGCTGCTGAGCAATGGCTGTAAACACAGCTAAAATGCCTGCAATTAATGCCTCCGATGATCAGGAAGAAGTGGGGTCGGTGCGGGCCAGCGCTGCAGAGCTAACTCGTGCGTGCTGCCCGTTGGACTGCCAGCTGGCAGTCCCGAGCCGCCACGCGGCCTTCAGCGGAATCAGACAAAAAAAAGTCGTTCACGCTGGAAATTCCAATCCGATCTTCAGAATGACTGAAATTTAAATTTGCAAAACCATGGCCTAACAAAGCAGAGAGGAGACACGACTGTCCAAGCAGACCGAGTCGACAAACTGGAGAGCAGAAGGAAGGGCGAGGCCTAACACAATTGCAGACTCGGTCCTGATTGGCTAACAGACGGAGTCTACCCATGCCTGACTGCCGTTTCCACCAAGGAGGAGAATCCCCCAAGGTACAGAAGATAAATTGATCAAAAAAAATTACAATTATTTATTAAGATACAAATTGGAAGAGGAGGTAGTTAAAGAAAATATAATTTGGGCAAAAAAATTTGGATACATTGAATTAGATAAATGGGAGAAATTATGGAACAAAAATTATAAACTGACAATGTCTGTATCCTATAAAGAAAATCTGTATAAAATGTTTTACAGGTGGCACTTGCCACCAGCCAGATTGGCAAAGATGTTTCCCAATACCTCACCGTGTTGGAAATGCAAACAGCAAAAGGGAACATATTACCACATGTGGTGGTCCTGCCACAAAGCGAAACAATATTGGAGTAGAATCAGTTCACAATTAGGAGAAATAACCAAACAAAAGATAGAGATGAGGCCAGAAACATCTTTATTAGGAATACTCCCAGGGTTATACAAAAAAGAAATACAATATTTAATTATCCATATTACCACAGCAACAAGAATAATCTACGCTCAGAATTGGAAAAATGATAATATACTATCCGAAGATAATCTGATCAGAAAAGTTTTGGAATGTGCGGAGATGGACAAATTAACAAGATACAAAAAAAAAAGAAAACAGAATATTACTTAGTGTGGGAGAAATGGTATAAATGGTAGGAGGAGAGAGATAAAAGGAAGGGAAAAATTAAATAATGGTCAAAATAGGAGTTGAAGTATAATTGCTAATATGAGGAAACAAAAATTGTAGAAATGAAAGTGGATACATGGGTATTGTTATGTATATATGTAAATAAATAAATATTAGAAGTATATGTATAAAAGATATAGTAGAAATAAGGGAGGAAAAAATGTATAACTATGAAACTTTTGACTGATGCGAAACTGTTGAAACAGAAAAAGTGTTAAAGCTTTTTTGTTTTTTAAAAAAATGTTTAATAAAAAAAATTTAAAAATAAAAATAAACAGAATAATTTTTTGAGAATTTTTTTTATTTTATACACAAACACATAATACATCAGTCCTTCCGTGTGTCATCTTGATGTTTCTTCAGTGACTTCTTGTCACTCCTCCTATCTTCATATTTTCTTAGTCTATTACAACATCACTCCCATAATACTTTTATCATAGCATTCTCTTATTTAACTATTTATTTATCTATCTCTCTTTTCTAACCAATGATATAATCATCCCCACATCTTAAAATATTCTGTATCCTCTCTTTAATTATCAGGGTTAATCTATTCATTTCTGCAGTCTAGAATTTTTTTAATTACTGCCCCTTCCAAAGGGATTTTCTCTGTGTTCCATCTTTGTGCAACTACTATCCTCGTTGCATGTATAATCAAATATATATTTTCTTTACTGATTTTCTCTGGAAGGATACCCAATAGGAACAGCTCAGGTTTTAAGTCAATATGTTGTTGAATTATTTCTTCTAGCCATGTCTTAATTTTACTCCAATAGTTTCTAACTTCTGAGCATGTCCACCACATATGATAATAGGATCCTGGTGTCTGATGACATTTCCAACATTTAGCTGATTTATCTTTAAACATTTTTGCCAATTTTTCCAGAGGCATATGTCACCTGTAAAACATTTTATATTGATTTTCTTTATGTGTAGTGGACATTGTTAATTTATAATTCCTTTCCCATAACTGTTGCCATCTGTCTAACTCAATTGAATATCCAAAATTTAATAAAAACATTCTCATGAGCGATCTCCATCTAGATAATTTGGAGCAAAGTTGGCTGAAAATGACTGCAGCGCGAAAAAAGGTTAAAGTTTGGCTTTTTATATCTCTGGAAGGAAAGGTATGAGAAACGTGAAACTTTGTGCGTAATAACTTAGCAACACAAGGTTTTCGAATATAAAATTTCATTTTCCTACTGCTTTCCAATAGTTCACAAATTGAGTGTAAAGGTGATGGTTTTTGTAAAAATGGCAGAAATAGGGTAATTTCAGCCCGCTTTTACAAAAAAAGACCTTCTGGAAACTCCATTAAATCATTCTCATTAGAAAGAGCCTGTTTCAAACCCTCTAAAAAAGTAGGGTTGGCATTTCATCTCCGACATATAAAGCCCTAAAAATAGGGACAAAGTTGAGGACATTGCTATGGCAGTGTCACATGCATTCTATTATTGTTTCATCTTGTTTGTTTTATATAGACATCATTACTACTATTATATTGCGTTGGTCCATAGTGACATTGTCACTACCAGTTCAGGCACTTGACCCAGAAACCCCATCACCATAGGGGGCACGCCTGATAGCCATGCAATACCAGCCACAGGTGGGTTTCTTGGTTCAGGATCCCAAGCCTGTAGTTTGGTTTCTTCCTCGAGGTTCCAAAGTCTTGTGTGGGTATCTGTCCAGTTCCCAAGCTGGCAATTCGGTAGCTTATCCTAGGTTTCCAACCCTAAAGTGGGTATCTTATATGGTTTCCAAGCCGAAGTATATACTATTCGTATGAACTGCCAAATTCCAACGATCGCTTATTTATTATTGAATTTATGTTCTTTAGTGTCACTTCTGGGAATTGATACTGTCTACCTGACGATGTAACTGAAGGCGCTGAAAGCACGCAAATAAGATGTGGTGTGGTTCTGGAACCCAACAAACATCTTGTCTTTCAGGCCAATAAAATGAATGAGCAGGGCCTCACAGATGCATAAATGTTACCAACGCACCATTTTGTTTGATCGAAATTTCCATGACGTTGCCTACCCACTACTTTTTGTCATAAATACAGGCAACATAACTGGGAAATATATTGGCCAATTTTAAATTCGGATCAATGGCATTGGACATTTTGGTCACAAAGTTAATCATGTCATTTGAAACTTTGCTGACAGAAATCGAATTTGAATCAACTTTGTGCCATCAAAATCCGTGATGGTCGAGCTGGGCACTTTTCTGAAATCAGACCACTTGACATGGAATGACCCTTGTAGAATTTGGGTTTGGCTAGTGTAGGAAGTTAGCACCCACCCCTTTCCTAGAAGAATGAAATATTTTAGGAAATATTAAAAAGGCAGAATATTATGTTTCCCTGGATGAGAAATGGAGAAGCATGTTTGAAAGACAAAGCAGCTCCCACCTTCCTGCCTCCCTCCCTTTTGTCAATGGGCCAGAGGCAGAAACTCAATCTTTGTCAATGGACCATCATCTGCAACACAATAGGACCCATCTAGCAACAGAAACTAACACAATAGGACCCATCTAGCAACAGAAACTCACCACATGGCACCTGGGAAGATTACATCAGCCAGCAAGGCTAGCTAAGACCCCCACCCCCTGGGAGTCTGACAACCAATCAGGATACTCTTTCTGGGCCCCAGGAAGTCCAAAGCCAGAGAGGGCATAAAACCCGGGGACTCGCAGCATCTCGGCCCCTTTTCTGTTCAGGAACTCAAACCATGTGATCCTGTCCACCATTAAACCATCTTTCCAAGCAGTCTCCATGTTTCCAGTGTCTTTTTCCCCACTTGGAGCTGAACCCAGAAGGATATTTCTTCTAACACTAGTCTAGAGAAAAGAAGGACTGGGGGGGACATGATAGCAGTATTCCAGTATTTGAGAGGCTGCCACAAAGAGGAGGGGTTCACTTTATTTTCCAAAGCACCAGAGGGCAGGACAAGAAACAATGGTTGGAAACTAATCAAGGATAGAAACAACCTGGAATTAAGGAGAAACTTCCTAACAGTGAGGACAATTAATCAGTGGAACAGCTTGCCTTCAGAAGTTGTGGGTGCTTCATCACTGGAGGTTTTTAAGAAGAGACTGGACAGTCACTTGTCTGAAATGGTATAGGGTCTCCTGCTTGAGCAGGGGGATGGGCTAGAAGACCTCCAAGGTCCCTTCCAGCTCTATTCTGATTGATTGGGGATCATGTAACTTTCTTGAAACAACATTCTTGAAAAGAAACATTTTATAAAATGCAAATTGTTACAAAATTTCAAGTAGCACTTTTTAAATGAGACTGATGAAGACAGTACATACTGAGACACATACAGGGTTTTTCTTAAATAAAAAATATTTCCAGTGATAAAATATCCTTAATGAAAATCCATTTTGAAATAACATTGTTTGTGATAATCACTCTTTGCCAGATTTCAATCTGTTTATAAAATCTAGCATTTGACTATTACGCAGTTTAGATACTGATGTTTAAATCTGTGAATAAACTGAAAAAAGATCAGTATTTCATTAATGCTTTTTACCAGTACTGTCCCATGAGAGACTCATCCCTATTCAGAAGTCAATCTCTTCAGTTCAAGCAGATTTACTTCCAAATAGCTATATATTTAATCAAAGTAGTTCTACATTTTGGAAATTACAACACTGAAACTTCCTCAGTAGTAATCTTCCATTCCACACCCAGATTATACAGAACAAGTAACATAGTTATGATTGAGAAGGCTTAAAGCTCACCTGTCTATAGAACGTCCCTTTGGAAGTTATTTGTTACCATTAAGTGAGATTTCTAGTGTTTTTCAATTTAATTTTGAAATCTGAGTAATTTACAAAGGGGCCTCTCTTTCAAACAATTACTGCTGCCCAAAATAGAATGCAGTGAAAAGAGTTTTCAAAAAAGGAAAAAAATAGATCCAGGAAGCTATCAGCCTGATCTCAATACCAGGGAAGATTCTGGAAAAAATAATCAAGCAATGAATCAGTGAACACCTAGAAGCAAACAAAGTAATAACCAAAAGCCAACATGGGTTTGTCAAAAGCAGATCATGCCAGACTAATCTTATTGCATTCTTTGACAAAGTGACAAAATTAGTGGACCAGAGGAATGTTGTTGATATAATTTACTTGGACTTCAGTAAGGCGTTTGATAAAGTAGACCGTAACCTACTACTAGATAAAATAGAAAAATGTGGGTTAGACAGCATCACCACCAAATGGATTCGTAACTGGCTGACCAACCGCAGACGTGTAGTCCTCAATGGAACTGCATCTACATGGAGGGAAGTAAGGTACCCCAAGGCTCAAGGGGATAGACAAGGGGATAGATGGGGAACTCATCAAATTTGCGGATGACACCTAGCTAGCAGGAATAGCCAACACTCTGGAAGGTAGGCTCAAGATAGAAAAGGATCTTGACAGACTTGAACATTGGGCGCTATCTAACAAAATGAAATTCAACAGTGAAAAAAGTAAGGTTCTACATTTAGGCAAGAAAAGCAAAATGCACAGGTACAGTATAGGTGGTACCTCACTCAATAGTAGTAACTGTGAGAGGGATCTTGGGAGTCCTAGTGGACAATCAATTAAATATGGGCCAGCTGTGTGCAGCAGCTGCCAAAAAAGCCAACACAGTTCTAGGCTGCATAAACAGAGGGATAGAATCAAGATCACGTGAAGTGTTAATACCACTTTATAATGCCTTGGTAAGGCCACACTTGGAATACTGCATTCAGTTTTGGTTGCCACGATGTAAAAAGGATGTGGAGACTCTAAAAAGAGTGCAGAGAAGAGCAACAAAGATGATTAGGGGACTGGAGGCTAAAACATATGAAGAACAGCTGCAGGAACTGGGTATGTCTAGTTTAATGAAAAGAAGGACTGGGGTGACATGATAGCAGTGTTCCAATATCTCAGGGGCTGCCATAAAGAAGAGGGAGTCAAGCTATTCTCCAAAGCACCTGAGGGCAGGACAAGAAACAATGGGTGGAAACTAATCAAGGAGAGAAGCAACCTAGAACTAAGGAGAAATTTCCTGACAGTTAGAACAATTAAGCAGTGGAACAACTTGCCTCCAGAAGTTGTGAATGCTCCAACATTGGACGTTTTTAAGAAGATATTGGATAACCATTTTTCTGAAGTGGTGTAGTTTCCTGCCTAAGCAGGGGGTTGGACTAGACCTCCAAGGTCCCTTCCAACTCTGTTATTCTGTTTTCTGTTTGGTTGGATTTGAGTAGGGAAGGATAGGAATACATTCCATCTCTAAAAATATAACCTGTTCTGTTCCTTCTGAAGATGAGCTTCCAACTCTTCATCCATCTGCCTGTTCAGTCACATTTTGTCTACAGATTCCTAAATACTTAGGAGGATCAGAAAGCAACAGTTTGAACAAAGGATAAATTTCATTCAGCATTTGTTCTCATCACATCCCAAGAGTTTACACCTCTTGGCTTTCATTTGAAAGCGTCTTTGCAAAACATCGGTGCCTCAATTCTCATGAAGGAAACTAACCCTACAACAGGAGATTCAACTTTACCTTCTCTCACAATTCTTTAATTTTTTTTCTGAAACAAGTGTCATACTAGATCCCCATTGCCTAAACAGCCACGTACTATCCATGACACCCAGCATTTAGAAACTTTTAGTGATGTGCTCGGTGCTCAACAAAGGAAAATGACAATTCCACCAATTCTGAACAATTTTAGCTTCCCAACGAAACACCTTCCCTTTCTCATAGGTTAACTTTTAACCCGTTCTAATCTCAATATAACTCCTGTTGGAAGATATGATTCACTCTTCTCCTAGAAAAAGGAAAAGAAACTCAAAAAATATTAAAAGAGCAGGAAAATTCCCCTAAAAGAAAATAAGCAGAAACTCAGGCAGAGTTTCAGCCCTCTCCCTTTATCAATGGGCCATTAAGAAGCTGAAGCCACCCTATTTTCCACAACAGAGGAAGGACAAAATTACAGGGGCCTGCAACATCCAAACAGGTATGGGGCGCAGGAAAAAAAGCAAACACCCCAAAAGGAAAAGAAATCAAGCCAAAGTAATTAGAATTTTAAACACATGAGAAAAGGAGATATTCACTAAAACACAGTAATAGCAAACTGAATAATTATAGGAAACGAACAACTACAAAGGGCTAGGAAAAACAGAGATTGGACTATAAAATAATTACTTATTTGCCAGATCCAGGACGGAAAAACCCAATAAAAAAAGCAGGATTTAAACGCCATAAAACAATCACACACACAAATCAAAGGATTCACATGCCAAATCAAAAGAATTTCAAAAGACTTTAAAAGGTCACATAGAAAATCAAAAGACGTTTTAGGATATAAAAAAGGGTTATTCTTACAGTTCAAACAGGCTAGCCTCGGAACGCTGTGCTTGTATTTGTTTCTTGCCTGCTTTCCTATAAACAATAAACTAATTCTGCTCTCAAGCAGCTGACCTCCAATCATTTCGAAGTAATCTCCCAACCGGGAGTTTTGAATTCAAGAAGGGAAAGCTCTGCCTTCCAACAATCCTTAAAGGGAAAGGCTTCTTTTTTCCTTCCAACACTCCCACGCGCCCTCCCACAGCCGTCACCCTCATATCTCTGTAGACTCGCCGTATCTTCACAGCCCCCCCCCCCCACCTTACCCTACTGGTCCCTTCTAATTCAAGTCCTTCAAGTACTTAACTGGGGGAGGGGGCGGTCAAAGACACCACTCCCAGGCTGCCCTTCGTAGCAAGCGCCGCCCGCGTCACCCTACAGACAATCTCCATCTTAACTTGCATGAGCCCCAACCCCCACCCCTAAGCACGACAAGGAGCTCCTGATCGGGTGTGTCTTTCTTTTCCTTTGCTCGCCGCCCGTTTCCTCGCTAGCCTGCTCCCTGGTAGCAGCACCTACTCCGCTGCCGGGCTTCCCGCCCACCGCGCTGTCTTTTACTTTCTATCGGTGCGTCGGGTTCAGTTCTCTATTCTTCCCCGTCTTCCTGTTCCCAGCTTCGGATAACAGAGCTCCAAGCCCGGCGGCAGCCCAATCGCCACCGCTCTCATTGGAGAAAACCTGCCGTCGTCCGGATTGGATAGTTTCTCCTCCTCTCCGCCCAGCAGGACTGGGCATCTGCCAATCAGCGGCAAGAGGAGGCGGTGTCAATAGCAATCGACGGCTTCGCATACCCCCGTCCCACGTGTGGGGCAGGAAGGGGGGAGAGAAGAAAGTTCTTTGTTCTCGTGCTGTCCTTCCCTTCTTTTGAAAAATCTTAATATACCTCATTACTGCCAAGTTCTCTTTCCGTTTCCTCTGTGAAAATACGTGGCTGAAGCGTAAAAATTCTTCCGTCTCCTGAGCTGGGATCGGAAAAAGAAAATTTTGAGTCCTGTCCGAACAGAGGGAATAAACACCACAGCGGACCACATGAACATCAGCTTTTAAATGGGTGGCCGTTAACGGTTTCAACAACTGCAGGAGTTTGTGCGCGTGAGTGTACGTGCCAGCGGTGGAACAGGCCTCGAGACCGAGCTATGTGCCCTGCTCCTGTTATGGAATGATGGAACCAAACAACATTCCGGGTCAACCAGAGCCAGTTTATTTGCGCAAGGTTCAGAGCAGATTCATACCTGAAAGTCTGAACAACCAAGAGCTTTGACACAACTGTTCATATATGTTTTCAAGACAAAGGAGTTGGTGATCTAATACATTTTCCATATATGGTAAAATTACATTTGGTATCAAATACATGAGCTCATACATTTATTCCATATATGGCTAACATACATTTATTATAAAATAATGGACACTTCCTCATTATTAAACCATTAGCATCTAGTTTATAAGATTATTTTCAGCTGGACCACTTTCCTAAGTTCTGTAAGTACTAATGGAGTTTTTACTGCTGTCCTTAGGTGATAATTAACTCTTTGCCCCATACATTTCTTTGTGTGGTTGACAGTGAGCCTTTTCAGACATTCTCTATATGGCTGTCTTTCCGTGACAGCTAGGCCTCATCAGAAGATATATTACCAATAATGGGGTTTAGCTGACTTTAATATAATCAAACGTTTCAAACAAGCACATTTTTCTCTTACAATACTGTGAATAAAGAGGGCCCTTCAGTGGTCATCTAGCTGAACCCGCATCATTTACATTATTCCCCCCTCTGAAAGTTTTTTCAATACAGAAACTTTCATATAATATCTAGTACAATATGACTAATCTAGGCAAGGGATAGGTATTTCTTGATCTTCATTCCCTAATCTTGGAGGTACTCTCTCCATTCTTTCCCAGACTCCATTTCTACATATGTGTATGTTTCAGAGTTTTTATCTTCCAGAAAATGCTCTTTCACAACTAATTCCTTTTCAGTCGGTATCCTTTTCATTGCTCTGATAGATAGCTGTTTCAGCACCAGGATGGCACAAGGAATAAAAGCTAGGCCCACCACAGCACATATCAACAAGAATAACATTTATTTAATCCACCCGGATCCAGGCACCCAAGAAAACCACATGTCAGTTGTTTGTAACCTCTGACCTATCTTGGATGCCCTATCCTGCAATTCCTTGGCAACTTCTCTGACCACACCTGATTTATTCATATAGAAACAACAGTCTTCTCCCAAAAATACACACATCTCTTTCTGCGGTTAGGAGGTCTAAGGTACGTCGATTTTGTAGGACCACTGCTGCCAATACGCATCCTTCCTGTATAAGAAGAATACTCCTTTTTTCCTTACACACACGCCTGTGTTCATGGAGAAAGCATGGGTCCAATGGTTCTTTTCATTAGTCCGGATCCCCAAAGTCCCTACCACAAACATTCCAGCCAGCGGCTGTAATGGGACTTCTAGTGAAGGGTCCTTTTGCTTATCTCTGAGGATTGGGCCTTCAAAAAGATACCGGGAGGTAGTATTCCCAGGGGGAAAGAAGACACATAAACCTGTGCTGGACCTAATGGAGAGCCAGATAGGGAAGCGAGGGGGCTGGAATAGACTGGGGCACCTTTCCTTGGATATATTCCAGGACTCCTTCCCTCCTCCCCATCTTCTGATGATGGCAGTTGGTGGTAGTGAGAAAGTGACCTTATGGTGAAATGAGTGGTGTGCAGAAGGAAAAAGATCTTTGGTTAGTTTTACATCCCTAAGGTTCATTCTAGGACCAAAGTATATTTCTAATGGACATTGTTCTTCTGTCAGAGATGCTACAGGCCTACCAGATGTCTGATGTCTCTTTACACAGAGAGAGGGTGTTCCTATGATTTCTACACCGGTGGCCACAGGGCCAGCCACTGGAAGGTGGCCCATTCCCAGTCTCCCGACTGTGCCACAAAAATCTCCTTGCCTTTGATGTTGCTGCTTTGTTGTTAATATCCCTTTTAAGGACTAGGGTAGCTTTTGTCCTTTCCCAGAGATCTTGCTCAACTGGAACAGCATGATAAAATGCAGGTTGTGGACAATGGTGAGGGCAAAGGCTTGGATTCTAAAGAAGCATTTTGAAGGGCTTCCTAAGAAGAGTGACTTTGAATTAATAGAGATAAACCTACCAAATCTAAACGATGGAGAGATGCTGCTCGAAAGTGTGTTTCTCAGTGTTGACCCGTATATGAGAGTATACAGTAAGAGACAGATGAAAGACTAGCAGACAAACACAACCAGCAGTTTTGATCCAAGGCAGAATCAGACTAAGACTTTGACCTAATTCCAGTATCCTTGACATGTAGTTCCCTTTCTTTAATTGTTGCAGGGGTCCGTTCTTTCTTTGTTCTATTCCCCCCTTTACCAAGATTGTCAAACTCTTGACCCCAGGTCTAGGAGTTGGTTTAGGACTAAGGTACCCACTCCACCTTCTGATGCCACGTTGTTGGAGGGAATGGACTTGACCCAAAGTGTCCCTATTCAGTGTCCTGATGCTGCTAGGTCCCCTGGGATTCTTGACATCTTCAAATCCTTCCGCAGGGACAAGGGGGATTGTTGGACAATGTTGGACACTGACACAACATTGGGAACTACTGTTCAAGATATTATTACTTAGTAGACCCTTTGCTAAAAACATCCAAAGCCAAAAAAACATAATGAAATCATGTTCCTAGAGAAGAGAATGATTTGAATCTCCAACTCTTGCTTTCCATCTGGAGCAGATGCTGCAAATGGGGAGTTTGTGGTGGGTTTAGCTGCCCCCAAATAAGTATTGTGTGTGTGTGTGTGTTGTCTCAGTTCTCATATGGGTTGCAAGAGTTGATTATACTGATACATGTTGACTAGTCATGTGTAAGAAAAACATAATCACTTCCTTTCCACACACACATACACACAGGGCCTTAATATCACAACACCCTTATTTTACAAACTCACCACATCAGGAAGAGGGTTAGGGATATGTGTAACTTGGGAAAGAGCAGTATCAACCTCAGTCCTAGGCTTCCCACAGAAATGGTCCTTATATATAATACAATACCAATAGTAGAGCTAGGATAGTAGCTGCCCAGAGTCCCTACACCCAATCTTCCTCAAACATGAGTGTTTTTAATAATTGCTCACTGGATTCTATCACTGTTAATGGGTTTTACACTACAAATTACTATCATGGAATGTTGTTTGCCTTCGTTCCGAGCTTCGGCCGTGCGCTGGGAACCAGCTTCCGGGGTGGTTCAGCAAGGCTACTGGATCATCACTGTGCATTGAGAGTCCGTTGCCGGTTGGACTCAGTAGGGTGCATTCTTCTTGAATTTTAGCACCAATGGCTTGTCAGTTTTTGTCCCTTGGTAGGTGACAGGATCACCCTGATCTGCAAGTTTCAACCTTGTCCAGTGGACACAGGATTTTCCTTCTAAGGTCTTAACTGGTTTGTAATCGTGACCTGCAGTTGTAATAGGGGGGGTCTACATTCTTGCATATAACGCCTCAGTTGGTTGACATGATTGTTGTGCTGTTGGAACTGCAAAAGTAATCTCCTTGCTTCCACTCCCCCCCTCTTTGAACTAGACCTGGCCAGCCTTGAAAGTGGTGTTTACACAAGGCAGGGGGCCTACCATACAGACGTTCAAAAGGAGACAGCTGGTATTTAGTTCGTGAGGCAGTTCTAAAAATGTACAAGGCCATAGGAAAAAAAAACTTGAAGCCATGGCAAATGGGCTTCGAAGCACAGTTTGGTAATAATTGCTTTCAATGATCTATTAGCCCGTTCAAAATATGTTTTTTATTTTTTATCTTTTTTTTTAAAGATACATAAAGCTTGAGTTAGTGCATACACTTCACAGGTTTGAACAGACCAATTTCAAGGCAAACCCCCTGCATCCAGGATCTCTTTAGTGTGTCCATTTATAATAGCATAAAAAATTGCTTCTCCTTTCTCCAGGGGCTGTTCCTCAAAATCAGGTCTTATTTTTGTTTGTAAATCAATTACTTCAGCACAATAATGTTCTAATCCATACTGATCTATTGATCAAGTATTGGCTAAGAACTGTACTGGATTCAAATTGTGATCAGTAGTTAAAATCAAGTTTGCTGCATTAAAATTGTTTCATATTTTAGATGAGGTGCTCACAATAAGGGCTCCCCCAAAGGTCAATTTCCTACTTTCCTACATTCTTGAACCAGTATTTGACAGGAATGCCACAGATTTCTTTTGTCCTGCCCAATACTGAGCCAATGCCCCTTATGTGATTCCATTCTCTGTATTTACAAAGAGATGGAATGGCTTTTCCAAATTTGGCAAACTGAATACAGGAGCCTTGGTTAAAGCTTGTTTCAAATTTTCAAGGCTTCCTTTTTCGTGTTCCTCCCATTTCAAACTCCAAGGTTAAGATTCAATTAATTTTGCATATAGGGGTTTGGTAAAAACAGCATAGACAAAAATGCCCCTGCCCCTCCCTTATTACGGTTGGAAGAAAAAGAAGCCTGTCCCTTTAAGGATTGTTGGAAGGCCGAGCTTTCCCTTCTTGAATTCAAAACTCCCCGCTGGAAACAGATACAAGCACAGCGTTCCGGGCTAGCCTGTTTGAACTTGTAAGAATAGCCCTCTTTTTTATATATATATATCCTAAAATGTCTTTTGATTTTCTATGTGACCCTTTAAAGTTCCTTTGAAATTCTTTTGATTTGGCGTGTGAATTCTTTGATGTGTGTGTGTGATTGTTTTATGGTGTTTAAATCTAAAAAAAAGCTTTTCTTTGTTGTCCAGCCAGAGAAGGTCAGGCTGGGGATCTTTGCCAAAATGTAACTAATTTAGATAATGAGACGCTTTATTTTCTTTACAATAAATATGAGTTTAATTTAAAAAATGCATATTTTAAATAAAAATGGTTTATTTTTCAAAAATATATACAAGGAGGAGCCATGATCCGACATTTATTGAGGGCAATTACCCAAAGCAGTTTGGATGTTGTAGAACCCTGTAATTTTGCCCTTCCTTTGTTGTGGAAAATAAGGTGGTTTCAGCTTCTTAATGGCTCATCGATAAACATGGGGACTGAAACTCTGCTTGAGTTTTGGCTTATTCCTTTTAGGGAATTTAATTTCCCTGCTCTGTTAATATAAAGTTTCTCCTATCTTCCAACACTACATATTGTAATTTCTAACTCATCTCTGTAACAATTCCTAAAAGGGCAGCAACTTGTGCTGCTGACAAACAAACATGCAAACAAACAAATAAAGAAACAAACAAATGTGCCATAGAATAGAGCACCTTGTCTGTTAAGTATGTAAACTGCAGGCAGACATAAAGACAGAAAAGAGACAAACTTTAGTGTCAATTCTCCGCCTTTAGTAAAATGCAAGCCAGATTCAGAAAATCTTCAAACTCATTTCTTTTACATAGGTTTAATTAAATATTTTAAACCTCAAAAATTTCCAGAAAAAAATAAAATCAAAATTGTATTCAGAGCAGAAAAGAAAATATATCTGCATAGCTTTTATATGCAAAGGAAAGAAACCAACACAGTGAGAGGAAAAGCTTTATTTGCAGACCACCCATTTCCCCCTCCTTTCTCAGCAGAGAGAAAAAAAATGGTTTAAAAGAGCAGCCTGCCCGCCCCCCCTTCTCTCCTCCAAGGGAGGGGGGTTAACCCTCTGCATTTTTTTTAAAATTTGATTTATATGCTGCCCTTCTCCAGAGACTCAGGGCGGCTTACAATGCGTTAAGCAATGCGTTTCTCTCTCTAACCTCCTTCCACATCCTCAACTCACAGGCATTCACAGATCTCAGTCCGGACATCTCACACACGCACATTCACATTTGTACTGCAATCAGACTTTTTCTAAAAACCAATTTCACATACCAAAAAATTTCATTCACTGCTTCCTTCATGCAAACCAATTATAATTATTTCAGGAAGCTCTTTTCACAAGCCAATGCGTCCCATTTTCTAAATAACTTTTTATGTTCTTGTTATTAGAAAATTTTATCCTTCCTGCAGGTTTGGAAATGATTATATACATACATTCATACCATCAAACATTTCCAGACCTGTGGAGGTTGTTTTTGTTGTTTTGTTTTAATTTTATTTCCTTGGGCAACCTATAGCTTATTCTTAAAGCAGTGGGAAAACTCAGAGAGCAGTTTAAATCATAAATATGATTTGTGGGCCCTAACTACTTTCCGTTTCTCCCAGCTTCAAGCCAAGATGTTCACTTAATTTGCAGGCTGACCAGACATATCACAGTCAATTCTACATGCTATTATTATAGATGCATATCCAGGAATTTTATAACAAATCACACCAAATTGATCAAGTCAAATTATATGAGTCTTCCCATTTAGACAGGTTTTGCATTTCTTTTTTCTTTTAAGTTACCTGCTAAAGCCCAGGTGGGAAGAACAATAAACAATTTCTTCTTTATTCTTAGTTCTTTCAGAGTTCTCTGGTTTCTACAATTTTCTTAGAGTATAGTGGCAGTTTTGGCATAATTAACAGGACCTTTTGCTGCCTCTTGTAAAACGCTTATGCATAAGAGGCGGTAGGCATCTAATAGAGTCTTGTGTTGGTCATCATTAGGATTCCAATTTGGATCTACTTCTGCAGCTGCTGTGGCTTTTTTTTTTGCACTGTATTTCCATTACCTGGATACATTCGGGTTAAGACCTTTTCTTTAGCTATTTTGAATTTTTCTCGGTCCTCCAAGGAGAGTAAGGTGTTTAATAATTGCTGGATGTCTCCCCATGTGGATCTATGAGTTTGCATTATTGTACTGAATAGATCCACTATTTCATTGGGCTTCTTGCTAAACGTGCCATAATGTTGTTTCCAATTAAGTAGATCTGTAGTTGTGAAAAACTGATATTGGAACAAGGGACGAATGATGGGCTGTCCCTGGGCATCAGTTCCATGACTCAAAAGTTCCCTAAAGGGAGGCAGAGTTTCTGCCTTCTTCAATCTCGTCTGGCTTCAAGTTTGAGAACTAATGGGTTTAGAGTCTTCTTTTGCTTCTTCTTCCTCATCCTCCTGACTGAAAACTTTGTTTCTAACTATCTTTCTTTTGGTCTTATTTTTCTCTTTCATCAAACACACTCTCACACATTTCATCTGACATTTCTTAAGCCAAAGGGAAACTGCTTTCTGATTGATCTGTCACTGATCTCACTAAAAGCACTCTTCTAACCTAAATTGTAACAGTGTCCTGGGGACACGATTACCCAACCCATCCTAATAAAACACTACGGCCGACTCAGGATACCAGAAAGTTCCAACGGCTATCTCTGAGAACTGTGACCGTTTAACCACCCCCACAATTCTAACAAGAGACTTTAGGACAACGCCTTGTCTCCTAGGAGGGTATTCAGGCCCCCTCTTCACCGCAAAGTCGGTGGCTATCCCTCTTACATATACTCACTCTGCCGACTTTCTTCCTTCTTGGCCCCTCGTTGAGATTTCTGCGTCTGGCTGACCTTTTTGGATCCTTGACTAGTCTGCTCCTGGCAGCGGTTTTACGGCACCTCCTCACTGAAAGGTTCTTGTAGACTTCAATGGAGTCCTAATGGCCGGCCAGTGAACTTTTCCTTGGGAAGGCGTCAATCCCCGCTGGGGCAGCTGTCAGGCAGAACAAACGTCTTTGTTCCTTAGTTCCTTCGTGCAAGGCGCCAGAAAATGTTATGGAATGATGGGACCAAACAACATTCTGGGTCAACCAGAGCCAGTTTATTTGCGCAAGGTTCAGAGCAGATTCATACCTGAAAGTCTGAACAACCAAGAGCTTTGACACAACTGTTCATATATGTTTTCAAGACAAAGGATTTGGTGAACTAATACATTTTCCATATATGGTAAAATTACATTTGGTATCAAATAC
>WNWU01012943.1:0-13063 GCA_012654045.1 Ptyas mucosa | reverse complement strand
CCTTTTATGCACATGGACTACTCAGAGGGCTGAAAAAGTTATTTTTGGCTGGTCCTCGCACTTTTGACCAGTCCTCGAACTTACGACTGTCCTCACATTTTATGTTTTTGCCCTATCTTATCACCATGGTGAAGAGAAGCAGTTGTGAAATGAGTGACATGGTTGTTAAGAATGCTGCACCAGCATAAATGTGAGGATGGTCATAAGTGTGAGGACCAGTCAAAAGTGCAAGGACCTGTCAGAAATGACTTTTTTCAGCCCTCTGAGTAGTCCCTATACACATAGCCATGCCCACCCGGTCACATGACCAGCTAGCCATGCCCACCTGGTCACATGACCTCCAAGCCACGCCCACAAAATAAGCCACACCCACAGAACCCGTAGTAAAAAATTACAGTTATGAAGTAGCAACGAAAATAATTTTATGGTTGGGGGTCACCACAACACGAGGAGCTGTATTAAAGGGTCGTGGCATTAGGAAGGTTGAGAACCACTGCAATAGGGGAATAGCACTTTTGTTTTCAAATTCAACTGCAAACCGTTGTGGTTAAATTTAACTGCAAATCAAAGTGGTTAAGACACCAGGCTGCAAACCAAGAGACACTTTAGTTCAAGTTTCAAAGGAGCTGGATGACTTTGGCCCAGTCACTCGGCCCAACTCAACTCACAGGGTGATTCTGGGGAAAATAGGAAGGAATATTAGGTATGTTCGTTGCCTTGAGTTTATAAAAAATAATAAAAGGGGAATATTGAAAACATTGAGAAAGGTGGCCGTTATCTTGAGCTTAGAACCATATAGGTAGGAGGAGTCAGGGTACCAACAAATTAGCTCCTGGATTGCAACAGGTCTTTCTTACCCCTTCTGGCTTAATCCTACAGCCCAAAAATGCCATCCAGAGGCAACACAATGCAGACCCAGCCTGGGTAATGTTGTGACCCATAAATCCAATAAAGCAGAGAAACAGATGAGGATTGACTCCTATCTTCCCATTGAAGAGGTAAAAAAAATGTAAGTAACAGATCTACAGATTAAGAACCACTCTCACCTCCACATAGAACACAGAAACAAGACAGGCCTCCTCCATGACCCCCCAAAAATTCAGCCCAAACCGCTCCATGGAGCAGGGACTTCCAACTACAATACATCAACATTTCCATGAGGTATGCCTTTTATCTTCAGCAATTCTGGTCTTTATACTGTCAGATGGGCCAAGAGCAAAGAGCCATAGGACACTTCAAGAGAGCATGTTAAATGCTTCGATTTTGGGTTTTACCGAGAGAGTGAATCATGTGACTGCAGGGAGGAAAGATCTCCAGCTCTCCTCATGGGTAAATCTGCTTGTTTTTAGGGGGAAGGGGAGTGTCTGTTTGAGAGAGTGAATCATGTGACCGCAGGGAGGAAAGTCCTCCAGCTCTCCTCATGGGTAAATCTGCTTGTTTTGAGGGGAAGGGGGGGTGTCTGTTTGAGTGAGTGAATCATGTGACTGCAGGGAGGAAGGTGCTCCAGTTCACCTCATGAATGAATCTGCTTGTTTCTAGGGGGAGGGGAGAGTGGCTGTTTGATTGACTGTAAGTGGGAAGTCTTGTTAGCTGTGTGCATGGGAAAAACCGGTTAGATGGTGTCCACTAGCCTTGGAAGGCAACTTATGTAGGAGAAGTTTAAGTTTAAGTTCATTAGATTTCTATACCGCCCTTCTCCCAGAGGACTCAGGGTGGTGTACAGCCATATTAAAACACATAAATTTATAAAATTTAAAACAAATTAAAATTGGATATATAAAAATTTGGCCCACAAATTAAAAACACACATACACCCATTATGGGTGGAAGGAAAACTCCGATCTCAAACCTCCACTGCCTTGTGGCTATACCCATCTATGGGAAAGTCTTCAGGAGTCAACCTCGAGGCAAAATCCTGAGCCGGAGTCCCGGAAGCAGTTTGTGACTGTGTACAATCACGTTCTGGTAACTCCTGCGACGCAGCTGGAACTAATCGTATCGGCTTTGCCATTCCATTGGACTATTTCAGCAATGTGGAGAGGGGGGATCCGCTGCTTGGGTAACAGTCTATCCTCCATATTAATCTACCCAGGCCTCGTCCTCTGGAGAGGACACTCCAGCTTTGCATACAGCATTGAAACAACACAGGAAGTGGCAGTTACCGGTTATAAGTCTTTGCTTGATTGGCGTAGAGCATGACACCAGGGGCCACTTTCATCGGTGGGAGAGATCATTGTACCTCATTGAGCAGCTACCGCCCGCCTTAAGCTGGGCAGCCCCAAGCCAGTAAGGTGCTGCCCCCCACGGTCTGTTAACCTCACAGGGTGTGTGGGGTTTAGGGTCAAAGCTGACAAGCAGATCGATAACTGCACCATGCAACAAACATAAGAAAACTTTAGCCCTAAAGTTGGGCACCTGGAATGTTTGGAGAATGACCCCCTGGCCTTTCTGACGATTTACAAGAGATAGATGACATACGTAAGACAGCTGCCATTGACATGGAGTTGAGCAGACTGCAGATGGACATCATTGACCTTCAAGAGACAAGACTGTTAGACTCAGGATCTATTAAGGAGAAAAACTTCTCGTTCTTCTGGCAGGGAAAACCATCAAACGAGTCTAGGGAATATGGGGTTGGCTTCGCGGTCAGAAGCACCCTACTAGGATCCATTACTCCACCTGCTGCAGGAAGTGAAAGAATTCTGTCCTTGCAGCTCCACTCATCAGCAGGGCTGGTTACTCTTATTAGCGCATATGCTCCAACATCATCATCTTCAGTAGAATCCAAAGACAAATTCTGCGACGATCTGGCTGCTACTATCAAGAAAATCCCTGAGAAAGAACCACTGTTTATCCTTGGCGATTTTAATGCCAGAGTTTGAGCTGATATTTCTTGGCCCATTTGTTTAGGTCAGTTCGGCGTCGGAAAGATGAACGAAAATGGCCAACGACTGCTGGAGTTTTGCTGCTACTATGGTCTTTGCGTTAGCAATACATACTTTAAAACAAAACCTCAACACAGAGTCTCTTGGAGACATCCAAGATCGAAGCATTGGCACCAGCTTGACTTGATTCTTACCAGGCGCTCCAACCTCCTCGATATTACAATCACACACAGCTATCGGGTTCTGATTGCGATACAGACCACTCCTTGGTGTGCAGCAGAATAAAACTGCAAACAAAGAGATTGCATCACTCGAAGAAGGAAGGAAGACCACGAATTGACATCAACAAGACCCGCAGTCAGGGCAAAGTGGAGGAATTTGCACAAGCACTCAAGGAAACTCTCCTAGACCCAGCTGAAGTAAATGCATCTGAACGATGGGAATATTTCAAGAATGCTGTTTATAACACCGCCTTGTCAGTATTTGGTAAGGAGATCAGAAAGACAGCAGATTGGTTTGAAGCCCATTCAGAGGAGTTGACGCCAGCCATCGAGGAAAAAAGGAGAGCTCTAATTGCATATAAAGCCTGTTCCAGTGAGCGCAACCTACAGGTTCTGCGAGCTGCTAGTAGCAAAGTCCAACAGACCGCCAGGAGATGTGCTAACGATTATTGGCTGCAGCTTTGCTCTCAGATCCAGATAGCAGCTGACACAGGCAACATCAAGGGGATGTATGATGGCATCAAGCAGGCCTTAGGTCCAACACAGAAGAAATCTGCCCCTCTGAAGTCTGCTACAGGTGAGGTTATCCAGGACCGAGCACAGCAGATGGCACGCTGGGTGCAGCACTACTCTGAGTTATATTCCAGAGAAAATGTGGTAACTGAAGAAGCATTAAATAACATTGAGTGCCTGCCTGTCTTGAAGGAGCTTGACAGTGAACCAACTTTAGAAGAACTAAATGCGGCCCTGGACTCCCTTGCCTCTGGCAAGGCACCCGGGAAAGATAACATCCCTGCTGAAGTTCTGAAGTGCTGCAAAGAGAACATCCCCACTTAACTGCATGAAATCTTCTGTCTTTGTTGGAGGGAAGGTGGAGTACCACAGGACATGAAGGATGCAAATATCATCACACTGTACAAGAACAAAGGTAACAGGCGTGACTGTAACAACTACCACGGCATCTCTCTTCTTAGTGTTGTAGGGAAGCTGCTTGCCCATGTTGTACTGAAGAGGCTCCAGGTGCTTGCAGAGAGAGTCTATCCAGAATCACAGTGTGGATTTCGAGCCAATAGGTCCACTACTGACATGGTATTTTCCCTTAGACAGTTGCAGGAGAAATGCAGGGAACAAAGACAGCCATTTTTCATAGATCTTACGAAGGCTTTTGACTTGGTTAGCAGGGACGGCCTTTATAAAATTCTCCCCAAGATTGGATGTCCACCTCAGCTCTTCAACATCATCAGGTCCTTTCATGAGGAAATGAAGGGCACTGTAGTTTTTGATGGCTTAACATCAGATTCCTTTGATATTCGAAGTGGAGTGGAGTGAAGCAGGGCTGTGTCTTCGCACCAACTTTATTCGGGATCTTTTTTGCTGTCATGCTGAAACATGCTTTTGGAACTGCAACAGAGGGTATTTACCTCCAGACCAGATCAGATGGAAAACTCTTTAATCTCTCTAGATTGAGAGCAAAGTCTAAAGTCCAGCTGAAATGCTTACGGGATTTCCTCTTCGCTGATGATGCTGCCATCACTGCTCACTCTGCTGAAGACCTTCAACAACTTATGGACAGTTTTAGCAAGGCCTGCCAAGACTTTGGACTAACAATCAGCCTGAAAAAAACACAAGTCATGGGTCAGGATGTGGATTCACCCCCCTGTATTACAATCTCTGCACAAGAACTGGAGGTCGTCCATGACTTTGTGTACCTCGGCTCAACTATCTCTGACACTCTCTCTTTAGATACTGAGATTTTTTTTTCATTTATTTTTATTTATATTTATATGCCGCCCTTCTCCGGAGACTCAGGGCGGCTTACAATGCGTTAAGCAATAGCCTTCATACTGTTTGTATATTTATACAAAGTCAGCTTATTGCCCCCACAATCTGGGTCCTCATTTTACCCACCTTAGAAAGGATGGAAAGCTGAGTCAACCTTGAGCCTGGTGAGATTAGAACTCGCAGTAATTGCAGGCAGCTGGATGTTAAATGCTGCCTTAATAGGAGGCATTAGCCTGCTACGCCACTCAGGCTCGGAGATGAATAAACGTATTGGTAAAGCGGCCATTTTTCAGACTTACAAAGAGAGTATGGCTTAATAAGAAGCTGACGGAACATACAAAGATCCAGGTCTATAGAGCCTGCGTCCTGTGCACACTCTTGTACTGCAGTGAGTCTTGGACCCTTTATGCACGGCAGGAGAGAAAGTTGAACACCTTTCATATGCGCTGTCTCTGATGAATTCTTGGCATCACCTGGCAGGACAAAGTTCCAAATAGTGCAGTCTTGGAACGTGCTGGAATTTCTAGCATGTATACACTATTGAAACAGCGACGTCTACGCTGGCTGGGGCATGTTGTGAGAATGGCTGATGGTCGGATTCCGAAAGATCTCCTGTATGGAGAATTAGTGCAGGGAAAGCGCCTCAGAGGGAGACCACAGCTGCGATATAAGGATATCTGCAAGAGGGACCTAAAGGCCCTGGGAATGGACATTAAAAACTGGGAAACCTTTGCTTCTGATATTTCTTCCTGTTTATATAATTTAGAAAAAAAGTATGTAAAATTTGCTTCTTATCTTCTCTTTTATGTTGGATTGTTCCTTTATCATCTTTCAATTGATGTATCAATCGTTTCTCTCTCTCCTTTTTTAATTTGTAAGCTAACCATCTACTCACTTTATTTGCGTATTCGAAATAATTTTGCTTTGCCATCTTCATTTTCAGTGCTACTTCTTTTTGGGTTATTAAATTTAATTTATGGTTAATTATTCTCCATTCCTCTTTTATTTTTTTTATTTTGGGGGGGTCTTTCTGTAAATTTTCTTCTAATTTTTTAAGTTCTTCCTGAAATTTTGCTTGTTGGTACTTTTTTTCTTTCTTTTTCCTTGCCATATAGTCTATTGTCACTCCTCTAATATATGCCTTTAACGTGTCCCAGAGATTTTGGATCAACGTGTCTTCTTTTTTATTTACGTTTAAAAAGGTTTTCAACACATTTTCGAGCAATTGCTTATACACTTTCTCTTTACATATGTTTTGATTTACGTTCCATCTTTTATATTTTTTTTGTCCTTTCCAATATATGATTATCAGGTTGTGGTCTGCCCATTCATTTGTTCCTATTTCTATTTTATCTAAACCTAGTTGTAGTTGAGCTCTCATCCAGGCCATATTGATCCTAGACCATGATTGATGCGGATGGGAATAGAACGTATATTAAAAATTATTTAGAGGAAATAAATATATGTAAAATTATGGAAGAACAACAGGAAATACTAAATCAACCAATATCAGAAACAGAATTTGGAATTGCAATGAAAAGACAAAAAAATAACAAAACTCCAGGCCCAGATGTATTACCTGTGGAGCTGTATAGGATCATACAAGAACAGATAGGAGGATTAATGCTGGAAATATTTAATGAAGTGTTAGAACAAACAAATATACCAAAAACATGGACAGAAGCTTTAATTACGCTCATACATAAGGAAGATTCAGACCAGCAATTGATACAAAATTACAGGCCAATTTCTCTGTTAAACACTGATTATAAAATATTCATGTCAATCATAGCTGAAAGGACAAAAACAGTCTTAAATAAACATATACATTCAAATCAAAATGGTTTCCTACCAGGCCGACAAATCAAAAACAATACACGGATGATAATAAATATACTAGAGTACTACGAAGCGCACCCAGAAAAACAAGCTTCACTGGTTTTCCTTAATGCCCAAAAAGCTTTTGATAATTTGGATTGGAAATTTATGGTACAACAATTGAAAAGCATGGAATTCGGGACTAAATTTGAAAAAATGATTGAGAAAATATATACAAAACAAACTGCAAGAGTAATTATGAATCAAGATATGACCGACAAATTTGAGATAACAAAAGGTGTGAGATAAGGATGCCCACTTTCCCCACTTCTCTTCATACTACCATTGGAACCGCTCTTAAATAAAATTAGAGAAGACTGAGAGATAAAAGGATTGAAGATAAAAAATGAAGAGTATAAATTGCAAGCTTTTGCTGACAACTTGGTCTTTATTGTGGAGGAACCCTTAAAATCAGGCCCTAAATTAATTGAAAAAATAGAGGAATTTGGTGCAGTAGCTGGACTAAAAATAAATAAAAGTAAATCCAAATTATTAACTAAAAACCTCACAAAAAACAAGAGGAAGAATTAGAAGGTAATATGAAGATCCAAACAACCAAAAGAATAAAATACCTAGGGATCTGGCTCACTGCAAGAGGTTCCTCAATTAAACAAGATAATTACAATAAATTAATACAGCAAATTAATAAAGATTTGGAAAATTGGAAGAACTTACAAATTTCATTCATGGGAAGAGTTGCTGCAATTAAAATGAATATCTTGCCCAAAATTTTATTCCTCTTCCAGGTTATACCGATAAAATTAGAGAAAATATTTTTTGATTCATTAAATAAATTGATCTCAAAATTTATATGGCAATGGAAAAAACCTAGAATTAGATTAAAAGTTCTGCAAGATACCAGAGAAAGAGGAGAAGTAGCACTCCTGGAATGGGAGATATACTATCAAGCAGCATGCCTAACATGGTTGAAAGAATGGATGGAGCTGAGAAGTAAAAGAATATTAATAATTGAAGGGCATGATTTACAGGTAGGATGGCATGCATTCCTGTGGGATGAGAAATACAAAACACACGGATATTTTAGAAGGCATATTCTCAGGAACGCACTGCTATCAATTTGGATTAAAATAAAAACAACATTATACAAAGATACCGACCTGGATCTCCCCTATTGAAACACTAACACATCCAAATTTAATAGATTGGACTAAGATAATCAGATATAGGGATATTCTAAATGATTTGGGAAAACTAAAAGCAAAACAAGAATTGGAACAGGATCTGAACAAGGAAATCGAATGGTGGACATACTCACAAATTTGGTCAAAATATAAAGAAGATACAAAGACGAATGAGGTACAATCGGAGCAAAATGAATTGGATAAAATTATACATGGGACGAACCAGAAATTAATTAGTAAAATATATAAATTCTTATTACGGTATAAAATGGAAGAGGAAACAGTTAAAGAAACTATGATCAAGTGGGCAAGGAACTTCAATCACACAGAATTAGAGAAGTGGGAAAAGATGTGGCGAATAAATATGAAATTAACATTATCTACAGCATACAAGGATAATCAGATGAAGATGTTCCATAGATGGCATTTACCACCGGCCAGAATAGCCAAGATGATCCCGAGCAAATCCCCAGTATGCTGGCAATGCAAAAATAATTATGGAACATATTACCATCTCTGGTGGACTTGTCCAGCGGCAAAGAAATTTTGGGCCAAAGTCAAAAAATGGCTAGAGAAAATAACGCAACAATCAATAAAGGGTGAACCAGAGACATTTTTGCTAGGGATCTTTACAGAAAATTATACAAAAGAAATAAAATATCTAATACTACATATCTTAACAGCTGCCCTCATAGCTTATGCCCAAAATTGGAAAAAAGAAAATACACCAACAGAGGAGGAATTGATAAAAAAAATTTGGAATGCGCAGAGATGGATAAATTGACAAAAAAACTCAAAGAAAAAGAGGATACGGAATACTATAAAAGTTGGCATAGATGGTATGAGTGGTTGGAGGAAAGGAAAAACGAAGAAGGGAAATAAGGGGGGAAAAAAGAAACGTCAAAAATAAGGGGGAAAATTCATAAAATACAATTTAGTGATTGGAAGGAAAAAGAGAAATATATTGTAAATAAAATGATGGGGACAGATCAGTGGTGGGTTGCTCCCGGTTCGCACCAGTTCACAAGAACCGGTAGTAAAAATTTGTAGTAGTTCAGAGAACTGGTAATAACATTGGCTGGCCACGCCCCTGAACCGGTCCCCGGCCCGGTCACCATTCGCTTAACCCGCCCACCTCATCAAAGGCTTTTTTTTTCTTTTAAAAGCATTTTTCTACAACCTCTTCGGCCAAAAGAATGCTTTTAAAAATAAAAATAAAAAGCCTCTGATGATCGTGCGGCTCAGCTGGGATCGGCAGAGGCTTTTAAAAGCATTTTTTTCTGCAACCTCTTCAGCCGAAGAGATTGTAGAAAAAAATGCCTTTAAAAGCCTCTGGCGATCCCAGCTGAGTTGCCTGATCGTCAGTGGCTTCTAAAAGCATTTTTTTCTGCAACCTCTTAAGGTTGTAGAAAAAATGCTTTTAAAAGTAAAAGAAAAAAAAAGTTGGCCACGCCCACCCATTCACATTACCCCACCACCAAGCCATGCCCACAAAATAAGCCACACCCACAGAACTGCTAGTAAAAAATTTTAGAACCCACCCCTGGGACAGATAGTAAATTGGAATAAGATGAAGTAAAATTTGTGGAAATAGTAAATAATAAGGAAGGACCACTATGAAAAAGCTGTAAAAAGAGTCTTGGATATAAGTGTTGTATGTCTTGTATTATTTTACTGTGTTATAAATAAATAAATAAATAAAAAAACAACAACTCAGAAACCTTGACCTCCGATCGTTCAGCTTGGAGGCTAAAGACACAGCATGGCCTTCTCCAATTCAAACAGACACTTGTTCAGCAGGCTGAGGCAAAGAGGCAGTCCCGGAACCAGCGAAATATGGGGGCTGGGCAGGGGACAGAATGTATCTGCCCTCAGTGTGGAAGGGATTGCCGCTCTCAAATTGGCCTTTTTAGTCACACTAGATGCTGTTTTAGGACCTCTTTCCAGAGCACAATACCATAGTCTATTGAAACTGAAGGATGCCAATGGATTCCAGTATTGCTTTTCCTACTCTTTTATTGATTATGAACTTCATAGTCATAGTATGAAGGCTACTCCATATCTTCTGAGGGATTCTTGTCCACAGTAGTATACCTGATGGTCATCTGAATTAAATTCGCCCATTCCTGTCCATTTTAGTTCGCTGATTCCTAAGATGTTAATGTTCAGTCTTGTCATCTCTTGTTTGACCACGTCCAGCTTGCCTTGATTCATGGATCTTACATCCCAGGTTCCTATGGAGAATAGATCTTTACAGCATCAGACTTTCCTTTCACCACCAGATACATCCACAGCTGAGCATCCTTTTGGCTTTGGCCCAGTCGCTTCACTCTTTCTGGCGCTACTAGTACTAGCCCTCTGCTCTTCCCCAGTAGCATATTGGACACCTTCCGACCTGAGGGGCTCATCTTCCAGTGCCATATCTTTTTGCCTTTTGGTACTATCCATGGGGTTTTCATGGCAAAGATACTGGAGTGGGTTGCCATTTCCTTTTCCAGTGGATCACGTTTTGTCAGAGCTCTCTACTATGACCTGTCCGTCTTGGGTGGCCCTGCACGGCATAGCTCATAGCTTCATTGAGCTACACAAGCCCCTTCGCTACCACAAAGGCAGTAATCCATGAAGGAGTTAATATTGATATAGGAATGTAAGTATTAGAATGATAGATAAATTGACATACTAGAATATGATGGTCAGTAGCTATTTTTTTTTGGACAGGTTTTTTTAGTTCCCCCCCCCCCCCCCCCAATACACACCCACATATTTTCTGAAACAGAGTACCGACCATATCATATCATATCATATACAATTTATCATATCCAAGTATATTTTACTTAATTACAGTTTCTGCCAAAGTGTTCTTTTTCCATATTTGTTAATCCAATCTTAATTTTTCTATTCTTATTTTTCTAAGCAGTATCTTCTTTCACCCTCAAATTCTATTTTTTCTATTCTTAATCATATACATTCTCCTTAATTTTATTTTTTATTAATTCAATCTTTATCTTAATATATTTAAACGTGTTCGGGGATGCCTTTCTTCCATTTCATCTTTTTTGTTTTACAGCAATCTTTCTTCTCTTTCTCTTCCTCTCCCTCCCTTCTTTTGTCCTTCCTCCCTTCTTCTTCCCTCCTCTCCTATTCCTTCTTTAATTCCCCTTCCTTTCTCCCCCTCCTCCTTTCCTCCCCCCATCATACTTCAATTTCCTTTGTTTTTTCAATCTTTACCACACATTTCTTTACTTTCATTTCAATTTTATGTCTATCTTCTAGCTATTCAATTTAAATATAAACCTTCTGAAATTGCACATATTCCTCTCCCTGCTTCTCCCCTGACATCTGGGTGCAATTAGACATGACAGTCATTTCTGTCAGATAAATCAGGTAAATATAAAAAATACCCAAACAGTTGTGATTCTACTGGGAGACTTGATGATGGGGAATGTAATCTAAATCTAAATCTAAAAATCTAAACCTAAATCCTTTGATTTCCCACCATTCAGTCAGAACTGAAGAAGTTTCTTGGATGAGAAGCGAAATGTTTCCAAGGAAAAAAACAAGTAAGTCCAGTTGCCATTTGAAAATTACCTATTATAGCACTTCTGATTTATAACTACCTGTACCACACAATAAGAGGCTACTTTGTATTTTTTTTTACAATACTTTATTAAACTTTTCAAATATACAAAACATTTCATCTCTACTTACATCGGATGCACAGTGTTTTTACAAATATACATCGAATATATCTGGTGTCGCTTGAACTGTACATTACTATTTATTTAACACACCTTGTACTTTTACTTTAATTCTATCATTCATCCATTCATACCACCTATCCCACGCCATATAGAACTCCGAATTTTCATCATTGTTTATTTCATGTGTTAATTTGCTCATCTCTGCACACTCCAATATTTTTTTGATTATGAGGTCTTCTGGTGGGACGGTTTTCTCTTTCCAAAATTGCGCATATGCCAATCTAGCTGCTGTTGTAATGTGTATTATCAGGTGAGTTTTTCTCCTCCCATACCCCTTCCTTACTATTCCCAGGAGAAATACTTCTGGTAGCCACTCTATATCCTCTCCAATTATTTCTTGTAGCCAATTCCTGATTTTGTTCCAATAATTTTTCGCTTCGGGGCATGTCCACCACATATGATAGAAGGTGCCCTGACCGCAGCTACATTTCCAACAATTGGGATGCATATTGGGGAACATCTTCGCTAGTCTGGCGGGTGCTAGGTACCACCTATGGAGCATTTTATACTGATTCTCCTTAAACGTCGCAGCTCTCGTCAATTTGTAATTTTTATTCCAAACCTCCTCCCATTCATTAAAATTTAAGCTATGTCCTATGTTTTTTCCCATGCTTTCAATTGGTTTTTGGCTGTCTCTTCCGCTCTACCGTCATCTGTCAAGTAATTATATAATTTAGCCAGGGCTTTCTTTTCCACTCCCATCAGAATTTTATCTAATCCATTGTATCCTAATTCAATACCATAGTCCTCTTTATCCTTCTGGTATCTTGATCTTATTTGTTGGTGGGTCCACCAATCTAAATTTATACCTTGGTTTCTCAAAGTGTCCACTGGCTTAAGATTTCCTCCTCCATCTAATATATCTTGGTACCTGTATAGTTTCTCCATTCCCCACCTGTTAGGATAGATCAAGGCCTCCATCGTGGAGAGCCATCTTGGAACTTTAGTGTAATATCGCTGTTTAATTTCAAACCAGGTTTGTATTAAGGACTCTCTGATTTTATGTCTGTGAAAATAAGATTTCTTTTTTTTCTCTGTATCCCACAGGTAAGCGTGCCATCCTCTCTGGAGGTCATGACCTTCTAAAGTTAAGGTTCTCTTGTTTTCAAGTGTGACCCACTCCCTTATCCAAACTAGCTTAGCTGCCTTGTAATAGGTTTCCCAATCGGGGAGTCCAAAGCCTCCCATGTTTCTTTTCCCTTGCAGAATTTTAAAATAAATCCTCGACTTTTTCCCATCCCATATAAATTCCCTGATGTTTTTGTTTAAATCCGGAAAAAAAAATTGTTTAAGATCACCGGTATATTTTGATATAGGAATAGGATTTTGGGGAGAATATTCATCGTGGCAATCTTGCCTATAAGTGACAGTTTAATTTTCTTCCACCTGGCCAA
>WNWU01012938.1:0-11000 GCA_012654045.1 Ptyas mucosa | reverse complement strand
TTGGGGAATATGTCTAATTTCCTGAATGATTTTGATTTCCATGGCTTTTCTCTTTTGTCTGATTTTGTGAAAGAGACTCAAAAAGGGGTCTCAAAAAAAGCTGAAAGGGCTGCAGATTATTTTCCTCTCTCTGTTCAATCCTTAATTTATCACTTGGATAATGAATTTTATTTAAAGTAGTGGTGAAATTAGTTGTAGTTGCCCTACCTCAGCCCATTCCCATATTTGTGTAACTGATCATTGCTTTTGGATCAATGTGGGTTTAAGGCTCAGTAGGCTTGTGGAGGATTATATATATTATATATAACAAAAGTATTTGTTGTGGCTGTTGATTATAATAACTTTTTTTTCAATAGGACTTTTAAAGAATTTTTGTATTGCTTAATATTAATTTTCAACATTCAACTGGCCAACAAGAATTCCCATCTCTTGCACAATCTCACACTTGGCTACAACATCCATAACAACTATTGGAGCACTTTCCGCACTTCAGATGCCTTGCTGGACATTCTCTCCACTGGAGAAATCAATGTCCCCAACTACAGCTGTGGGAGGAAGGAGAACCTCCTGGCTCTTCTTGATGGAGCTAGAAGGGGCATCGCCATCCAAATGTCAACATTAGGAGGCACCTACAAAGTCCCGCAGGTTTTTGTGTGTTTTTCTCCTTCTGGTAAAGTGAGGGGTGGGTGGTGGTGGGTGAGCAATAGCTGCAATCATGTCTTCTTCATGGAATCCAAGAGCTACTTTTCTCCATATTAGCAAAAATGTCAATATTTTATCCCACTATGTTCATTTTGAGATTAATCATAAAAGGCCTGAAATGCAAGCAATACATTCCCTGGAGAAGACATTCTACCAACTATTTAACTGATCAAAAAATATCCCTGGTTGTTGGAGCCTCTATTGGCATCTTCATTTTCACACATAAATGATGCCTACCCTATCCAGTCAGATTGAAGTTGGCAATAGTAGCATTTTATCCATCTAAAATTTGGAATAAAAATTACTCTAGCAATTACAGAGCCTTGGATAGTACAGTGGTCTAAAGCCCTGTTATTAACAGCAGCTGCCTGCAATTATTGCAGGTTCGAATCTCACCAAGGCTCAAGGTTGACTCAGCCTTCCATCCTTTCTAAGGTAGGTAAATTGAGGACCCAGTTTGTGGGGGCAATAAGCTGACTTTGTATAAATATACAAAAGTATTAAGGCTATTGCTTAGCGCATTGTAAGCCACCCTGAGTCTCCGGAGAAGGGCGGCATATAAATCAAATTTTAAAAAAAATAGACTAGCAGATACTGTGGTTAAAATTTATGCCATGATCCTCTTAGTTAAGTTTGAGAAAAATTAATTCCTTGCAGGTTTTAGGTAGAGTTAAATGCTATATTGATTTTGTAAGAGATAATGCATAAATTAATAATCTAATATTGGCAGCAAATTTGTCCTGAAATAACTAATCTATATCAGCAAAGTAAAACTAGATGTTAGTGCAGCATTTGAGTCAATAAACAGAGAAATATGATGGAGAAAATGTTTTGCCCTCAAAATGGAGCTCAGCCTGTTGGCCCTGATCCAAGCCCTTGTTTGAGAGGGAGGTTTGGGCTCAATGGAGCCATGAGAAGAAGGATCTATGCTTACCAAGGGGGAAGGGAAAGATGCATATTTGAATCCTTGTTATTCAGTATAGATATGAATGACTTACTAGGACTAATGCAGGGTCAAAAAACAGATCATAAATAAATGTAATTTCATTTTTTGACAAAAATGACTAAATAACTGGACCAATGAAATGCAGTGCTTGTAGTATACAGTACGTGGATTTCAGAAAGGCTTTGACAAAGTAAACCACAACCTATTTCTCAGTAAGCTGAAAATATGTGGGAGAGACAGCATCACCCCCAGATGGGCTCAGCCTGTGGTCCTCAATGGAACTACGTCTGCATGGAGGGAAACAAGCAGTGGGGGACCCCAAGGTTTCATTTTAGGCCCAGTTCTCTTCAACATCTTCATGAATGATTTGGATGAGGGGAGAAATGGGGAAATCATCAAATTTGAAGACAACACTAAAGTGGCAGGAATAGTCAACTCCCCAGAAGATAGGCTGAAGATACAGATGGATCTAGGTAGACTTGAACCATGGGCCTATCTAACAAATTGTAATTCATTGTAGAGAAAAGTAAGGTTTTATACTTAGGCTAGAAAAACCAAATGTCCACTTACAGAAGAGGTGAAACCTGGCTCAATAAGTCTAACTGTGAGAGGGATCTTGGAGTCCGAGTGGACAATCACTTAAATATGAGTGAGCAGCAGCCGAAAAAATCCCAATTCAGTCCTAGGTTGCATTAACAGAGGGATAAAATCAAGATCACATGAAGTATTGGTACCGCTTTATAATGCCTTTCCAAGATCACATTTGGAATAGTGCATCCACTTTTGGTCACCATATTATAAAAAAGATGTAGAGACTCTGGAAAGAGTGCAGAAAAGAGGAACTAAGATTATTATGGTACTAAAACATATGAGCAACAGTTGCAAGAATTCAGTATGCCTAGTCTTGTGAAAAGGACTAAGGGTGACATCATAGCAATATAGAAATATTTGGGGGGCTGCCACAGACAAGAGGAGGTCCACCTATTTTCCAAAGTACTAGAAGGCAAGACAAGAAACAATGGATGGAAACTAATAAAGGAGAGAAACAACCAAGAACTAAGGAGAAATTTCCTAATGTGAGGAATGGAACGTCTCCCCTTCAGAAATTGTGGGTGGTCCATCACTGGAGGCTTTTAAGAAGAGACTGGACAGCCATTTGTCTGGAATAGTATAAATAGATAGAGATTAACAGAGTTGGAAGACCTTGTAGATCATCTAGTCTGAGCAGACCCTACACCATTTCTGGACGATGGCTGCCCAGTCTCTTCTTGAAAGCTTCCTGTGATGAAGCTCCTACAACTTCTGAAGGCAACTTTATCTCTTTATTTCCAGGTTGAATCTCTCCTTGTTCAGTTTCCATCCATTATTCCTTGTCCGGCCTTTGGGTGCTTTGGAAAATAGCTTGACCCCCTCCTCTCTGTGGCAGCCCCTCAAATATTGGAAGACTACTATCATGTCTCTCCTGGTCCTTCTCTTCACTAGACCAGCCATGCCCTGTTCCATCAACCGTTCATTGTACGTTTTAGCCTCCAGTCCCCTAATCCTCTTGGTTGCTCTTCTCTGCACTTTTTCTAGAGTCTCAACATCTTTTTTATAGTGTGGTGACCAAAACTGGATGCAGTATTCTAGGTGTGGTCTTACTAGGGTTTATAGGGTGGTATTAGTACCTCTCTTGATCTTGATTGTATCCCTCTGTTAATGAAATTTAGGATTGCATTGGCTTTTTTGGCTGCCGCTGCACACTTTTCACTCATATTTAATTGGTTGTCCACTAAGACTTCAGGATCCCTCTCACAGTTACTGATATTAAGCCTGGTTTACTGCTTGAACAGGGGGTTGGACTAGAGGACCTCCAAGGTTCCTTCCAACACTTTTATTTTGTTATAAGTTCTGTTATAGGCACACATGTTTAGTCTGCTAAATTTCTATTGGAATACACTGATTTACACACATAATGTGATATTATCATACTTACATATTGGATTGTATAGACTTGGATTGTTTTTGTCTTAATAATTATCTGATAATTTATAAAGCAAGTTCAAAAGTTATAGTCTTTGTGAAATGACATCATAGCCATAAATGGTCATCCATTAGAGCAAGTAACACCTTTCCTTACCTGGGGTTGTTTTCTCTGAGCCTGAATCTTGGCTCCCTCATCATCCAAGGAGCTCAGTTAGAGAAAGGGCAGGAGGGAAAGTGATGCTTAAATGAAAACCTCTTAGCTCTCCAGCTTCCTCAGCCCCAATTATTAACATATCTGAGGCCCAGTTTTCCCCCATGTTCTTCCATCAATCTGATGTTTGGGGCTTCAGAGAGAAACCACCAGCAGAACCAACCCAATCTCAGCCTCTGAGGAGGATCTTGGGGTGGGTAAAACGACTCCAGCTGCTGCCCTCAGAGCTGATTTGGGAATTTACACAATTTCTGCTTTGTCTAAATTCAGAAAATATGGGTATTATTGGCATAAAATGTAATCTATGGAAACTGACAGACTCTGAAAATTGTGGCTATTGGAACAGACAAAACTTCAATGAAAGACTTAACTTGGATTATGCAACTGACAAATCTTATTAGGCTTTGAGGTCTGCCTGTTTCTTGTATAACTGGAGAAAGAAGTTAAAAAGCTTCCTCCAGAAAGAATCTGGGATATAGAAGCAAAAAAAGATGCAGCAATCCTTGAAAATTATAATAGGCCTTTTATTGGAATAGAATACTCAAGTTGGCATTTGCACATGTTAATCTAATTGTGATAAATTAGGGGTGATACAGTAATATGATTTACATTTTTACTGTTTTTTAATTTGCTTATAATTTTCTATTATTATGATACAATCTTGCTAATATTCTGTCTTTAATATTTTAAACAATGTCTGATTAACAAACTATTCTAATACATTCATGAGAACCAGGTTGGATTTATTAAAATCTAATATTTTGGACTTGATATGACCCCAAATGTAACACAGCATTCTTCATTGCTTTTTCAGATCAGTCATAAAATTGTTTCAGAGGCTCTGAGTGATAAAAGTCAATTCCCTTTTTTCCACCAGATGAATCCCAAAGAAGGATTCCAGTACCCAGCAATTGTCCACCTGCTCCTCCATTTCAGATGGACCCTGATTGGCCTCTTTGCTTCAGACACAGAAAATGGAGAGAATTTCATGAGGATTTTTCCTCCTGTGCTTGTCAGGAATGGAATTTGTGTGGTTATATCACAACTGTTCTCAACAACTGGATACACAACAGCATCCCTCAGGGATTCCCTCTCTGAGTGGAGACAAGTTAACGTCTTTGTTCACTTCATAGAAAATGTTTCCATTTGGGAGAGAATTCTTCCTTTCCATGAAACATTTATGTGTCTGCTAGGACCTATTGAGGGGAAAGTTTGGATCCTCACAAATTTTTTTGGGTATACAATGAACAAGCGTAGACTTCTCAAATACATCCATAGTATTTGGAACTTTAGTTATCTGCGAAAAAAAAGGCCAAAGGATTCTGCTTTTGAACCCCATTTCTTTGTGGAAGAAAAGTTTCAAGATTATTATTTCCGCTGTTCTCTTTCAAAGAACGTCTTTTCTGTCAAAGGTCGCAGAAGATGCACCCAGAAAGCCCCACTGGAGACCCAGGAGAAAAGAAACAGAAAAAGGATCCAAAATCACTACCATGATTACAGTCTCATGAAGACTCTGGTCCAGGCCTTGAATGCCGCTTATTCCTCCAGATGGAGGAGGAGAAGGAAGGAGGGAGAAAAGAGTTTGGGGTCTCCAAGGCTGCAGCTGTGGCAGGTATGGGATCCCAATATGGATCCATTAATCTTAGATCCTTTGGAGGAGGAATCCAGAAGAGAA
Source organism: Ptyas mucosa (assembly GCA_012654045.1). Classification (NCBI taxonomy): domain Eukaryota; kingdom Metazoa; phylum Chordata; class Lepidosauria; order Squamata; family Colubridae; genus Ptyas; species Ptyas mucosa. Next base: position 5,501 of record WNWU01012938.1, on the reverse strand, counting down.
GGAGGGGAACCAACACAGCAGATCTGGCTAATTCAATTACTCAGGGAATAATGGTTCCAAAGAGTAGATACCATGGCATTTTGATATTAAACTCTGCTCATTTGAAAATGCTTTATTCTTTTTTAAATGAATTCCGGTATTTGTGGGTTTGTGGTGAGCATGGTGGAATTTCCCCTTTGTTCCGTCCCCACTGCAGGTGGGTCTGTGTGCAGCTCAACAGGCAGCTAAACCCCCCTCTTCTCCTCCAGTGAAAGGGAGCCTGGGGTGGATCTGGGTGTTTCATTGGGAGAAAAGGGCACGGAGAAACTGAGGAAATGCAAAGAGTGAGAATCAAATATAAATAGGAGATAGGCAGCATTAACTAACAGCCAACAAAGAAGCAGCTGGAACCTCTCCAGGGATGCTCCGTGTGAGGGACGGAAGCCTCTGGATGACCATGTGTCTCGGTCAAACCGGCTGTTTCCGTCTCCTCCAAAGGCTGAGAGAAAAGGGAGTCTGGCTTCAGCCCATACAGTTAGGCTTATCTGTCTCCGGCCACTAGGTGGTGCTAGAGCAACAACAGCCCAATAGATACATGTTGTGGCATGACAACCTTTATCAATTTGGAAGAGAGCCTGAGACCATCTAGCCCAACCCCTCCTCTCTGCAGGAATCCCAGTTAAAGCTTCTCTGACTGATGGCTGCTCAGTCTCTGCATTCAGACAATCCATGAAGAGGAGACTGAATTTCTCTGCTTCACTGGCTCAGCTCTAAAACAGCTAAACTTTTATTGTATTTTTTTCTCTCATTCAGCTAAAATCTCCTCTCTTGTAACTGAATTCCAATTTCTGTGTCTGACACTTTGGAATAATAGTGAGCAGATCTGACGCTCGTGTGTAACGTGTGTCAGTGATTGGAAGAGGGCTGCATCCTCCCTTCTCCAACTCAGTGATTGTGTCAGTTGGAAAAAGGGCTCCCAGACTCCTCCTGATCTTCAGCTCTTCTCCTTGTTCTCTTTCCTCAAGGCTAAGAGCAGCTCCTTTGATCTCTTCCTTGGCTTATTTATCCTTCCCTGAAGTTCACACGTAGATTTTGTGCAAATTCTCCTCCAAGCGTGGTGCCTGCAAGGGGACCTGGTCCTTGAGTTGGGGTCTCCCCAAACCAGAATGTTCACTTCCTGAGAGTCTTATGGCTGCATTTGCCTTCTTTCCATGAACATCTCCCTGCTGAGTCAGATTCTGTTTCCACTTAACTACGATTTTGAGATCATTTCCACAGACATGACTATCAAGTTTGGTATCCCTCATCTTTCTTCCAGTCCATCATTCATGTTCTTTTATGAGACTGTATTTAGTTAGTCAAGTCTTGGTTGCTAAAACTCAGATATTTTTCTACTGCTTTTTACTTATGCACCCTTCTCTGTGTCCTAATCATAAATATTGTTTCTGGAAACTTGATATTCCTCTTATTAAATTTTATTTTATTCAAAAAGGTAAAATACAAGTTTTGGAGAATAAAATTATTACAAAGACAAAACAAAACTGGACAAAACATTTTTTAAAAATTGTGCATTATAAACAGACAAAAACATGCATATTGTTCCCCCAGTTGAATACAATACTGCAATAATAGTTACTTCCCCTTGCAAAATAAGCTCCCAATTATAAACTACACATCTATTTGCAACTACTTGCCCTGTTATCTATCTGCTCTATATTAAAAACATAGTTAACAGGCAATCCAACAATAAAGTTAAATTTCAAAACTTCAAAATGGTCTGTTATCTGCTATTGTATTTAACTCACAGAAAATTTACAGGGGCTTCTTATCTACCACAGACCACCACAATCATCATCTCTGATCCATCCAGAATCTGTCCAGGGTTAAACATCATTGTTTCTTTCTTAATAATAATGCATTTTCTTAAAATTTTAATTAGGATCTTTCCCAACAACTGCTTTCCATTCCCCAAAGTCACAGGACCTCCTGTAAATTGAAACACAATGACTCTTAAGACTTGTTTTCCAGTTAAATATGACAAGTCCATTCCCTGAATCTTCTTGAAAGAATCAATTTCTTCAGTCATCCGTTCTGTCCACTTTGAGTCTTCAGGGTCCACGGCCTCTCCAGCCATCTCCAAGCAGCCTGCCTTCAAACCAGACTCCTCCTTCAGGGATGCCAGCAGCAAATTCAGTTCCAATCCATCCGACCAGCCAATCCATCCGATTCAACAATTGTTGCTTGTTTCTGATTATCGTCTTTAAGTTGATTTAAAACCATTGTTATTTCATCAAACTTTTTAAATGATGTTTCAAAAAAGGCTTGTAGAAAAATTGATGAGCAATGGCAAATTGTTATCCATCATCTTCATGTTTCATAGGAAAGATTTAAAAGGGTTAAAGATTATTTGTGTATCATTTTGAAGGCAGTTTTTATCCACTTAGCTATCACACCATCCACCCCTCAGGTTTCTAATCACATCACACAATTGCTTGTGAGTCTTTTACTGAAATCCAGTGATATCACCAGAGTTCCCATAATCTATTTAGGAAGTGTAATGAAGTGTGAGAATGACTTTTGGGATGAGGGGAAGAGAGGCTGCCTAGGGAAGGATCAGAGAAGAGGGGAGAATCCTGCAGCTGCATAATGGGAGAGAAAGAAATTCAGAAAGGATCCTGGTTAACTTTTCAGGCTAAGAAAAGTGTTGGTGGGAGATTTGTTCTTTCACACCTGCAACATTTTGTTAATTTTGTATTATAATCAAATAGAATTAGCACATCTGGAGGTGTTTTCCATCAGGATTTCCAGGGATAAGACAACTTTCCTCTTGATCAACCCATGCTTTCTGGGAATCAACCTGTTGTTTTCAAAGAGTTTATGAATCATTTTTTTTCTCTGTTCATTTTATTTGATCTGCTCTAGAAAGTTCCTTATAATTGATCAATTGTGTCAATTATATTTTCTTTCTATATTTTGTCAGTGTATGATTGACAAATTTTTCTCAAACTTTTTCATTCACTTATGAAGATGATGGCAGTATTTGTATCCTAATTAACCATATTTGGAGATTAGACAATTGTAGAAGAAAGATTTAATGTATAATAAGAAACAAATTTTCTGTTTTTCAAATTCCTGGATGCCCCCATTCTAGTTTCATCCCTTTCTGGAGAAGAATGAATTTTGGAATATTTCCCACTTTAAACTGTACTTGGACCAAAATGGAGAGTTAACAGCAGATCTGGGCATTAAAGTCTTCTTGGTTCTCCCCAAGGAGGATGTCAGGAAAGAGATTCTGGCATATTTTGAAAGGCAGAAACTTACTATCCACCAAGATGCTCTTTCACGGCTAAAGTCGCTCAATAAGGTGGGAGAAATTTTGTTGTCTTTTCTCTGTTTTCCAAAGCCTGAGGTCCCATTTCAAATGGGCAAAGCCTAGAGTCTCCAGGGTGGTTGGCCTCCCACGCCAGGTGGTCTCATCTCATGGAAGCTCTTAAACAGACGGGACCTAAGTGGAGTGGCTTTGCCATGTTTTAGGGAAACCTTTCAAGATCTTACTGGTCTGAGCTTTCTTTCTTCATCAGTTTTACTCTACATTAAAAAAACTAATGGAATTCTAATGGAAGTAGAAAAATACTTTATTGTAACTTTAAATTCCAAAAAGCAAAAGGGAGAAACAAAAGGAAGAATCTGCCAGTTGTTTTACCTCCTGCATCTGTTTAGAAGTAGTCAGAGATTTCATATTTACCTCAGTGAAGACCAGAGGCTACTTGTCTCCCTCCATTTCTACCTTCATTTTCCATGGACGGAGAGTCCTAACATATTTTCTTTTGCATTCCTTCTTTTTCTGCTCAGTCTCTGCCAAAGTCCAAGTGTGTGGAAAGTTGTCATCCTGGATTTGTGAAGAGGGCTCGAGAAGAAGAGCCAGTTTGCTGCTACGACTGCGTTCCTTGTCCGGAGGGGACCTTCTCCACTCAGAAAGGTGGGTTACACTGAGGAAAATGGGAGGCTTTGTGGAACTGGATCCATCCAGGACCTTTTCATGAAAGTGCAAGTTAACTTGTTTTTTGCAAGTTAAAAAACAGCTCACCTGTTTTTATTTTTAACCTGCACCATTTCTTATTTAAACGGAATTAAATCAAAAAGACTTGATTTAACTTCCCATCTGGGAACAGATGGGAGGATGGGGTGGCAGACTGGGAAAGCTTTACTAACAGCAGAGGAAATATCTCTTCTGCGATTCAGTTTGGATAGTTTAGTTTAGTTCTTTGAAATTTGATGAATTGTTTCAGGTCCACCTTCTGAAAGACCTTGCAATTCGCTGTATATTGGATCCTCCCCTTGAGGATCACTGAGAAGGTGTCACTGGGCCATAATGTGGTGCTGTGGATAGTTATGGGGGAAACTCATTACACAAATAGTCTGCAGTCATATAGATCAATCAAGCAATTAATCAATGAGAATAGAATAGAATAGAGCTGGAAGGGACCTTGGAGGTCTCTTAGTCCACCCCCTATACCCTATACCATTTCAGGCAAGTGACTGTCCAGTCTCTTCTCAAAAACCTCCAATGTTGAAGCAGCCACAACTTCTGGAGGCCAGCTGTTCCACTGGTTAATTGCTCTCACTGATAGGAAGTTTCTCCTGAATTCCAGGTTGCTTCCAGATGTTACAGGAAACTGTAGGTATCCTCCAAGTCCAGGACATTAACTGCCATGTGGCAGGACTCAGGATGTTTGCCTAAAAAGATTATATGATTCATTATTAACCACTAACAATGTAGGTTCCTGTGAAGATTCTAATATTACACAGGAAATAATTAACTTCCTAGGACTTCCCTCAACTTCATATACCTAGCTATATTTTTTAATAAAAAAATATCCTTCTTATGCTCTTTTTAATAAAATAGCTAAGAAATACTTCTTGGAAAATGCCCCTGGTAACAGCTGTCATCCAGAATAGGTATTTCTTGAAGTGTAAAAACAAAACAAAACAAAATAGTATATTAAAGAAATATTGTTTTTTGGCTTTCTCAGATACACAAAAATGCACCAATTGTCCAGATGATGAATACCCAAATGTGGACAGAATCCAATGTATCCCCAAAGTCATAACCTTCCTGTCTTATGAAGAACATCTGGGCATTATCCTGGTCTCTTTTGTCCTACTCTTGTTCTTAATCACAGGCCTTGTTTTAATCATCTTCATTAAATATCAAGAAACTCCCCTTGTCAAAGCCAACAACCGGGACCTCTCCTACATCCTCCTGGTCTCTCTCCTCCTTTCCTTCTTGTCTTCTTCTCTCTTCATTGGTCAACCAAGGAAAGCCACCTGCCTTCTCCGACAAACGGTCTTTAGCATCATCTTCTCAGTTGCCATTTCTTCTCTCTTGGCCAAAACCATCACGGTGGTGCTGGCTTTCCTGGCCACAAAACCAGGAAACCGGGTTAAGAGATGGTTGGGGAAGGGCTTGCCTAACTCCCTCATCCTTTCTTCTTCTGCTGTCCAAATTATCATCTGCTCCA
>WNWU01012931.1:0-12845 GCA_012654045.1 Ptyas mucosa | reverse complement strand
TGTGTGGCACTTCTGGCACTTTCAGTTGCTGTTGTTAAGCAATCAATGCTTAACATGTGGATATTAAGCATGAAGCTATCATGGTGCTGAATAAGGAAACTTATGATAGATCCTTGTGACTGCAGCCATCACAGAGTCCCTGGAGTCACATGATTGTGGTTTGAGCACTTGGCAACCAGCTTGCAATTATGACAACTGCAGCACCCCATTAGCCCATGATAATCATTTGGACCTCCTGCTAGCTTCCCCATTGACTTTGCTTGTTGGGGGCTTCTGGTGAAGTACACAGCATGCAGCTAGGGTTTTTCTGTGTGTGTGGGTATAGTGGATATATGATATTTTGCCTTGCTATGTCTTTTTTCTATTCTTCATTTGGTGTTTTTTTGGCTAGTTTGCTACCTGAGGTATTCAGTAAGCCTTCATGATACACAAGTTTCAGTGCATCTTCTTTACCATCCTTCAAATATTCTTTCAATGCCCTTTTCTCTTCTTCTTCAGCTGTCTGAAGTACTTGCAACATTCCATGCCCAGCATGTTCACTGTGTGGGTGGTGAACATGACTCATTGTCATGATTTTTCTGGTCTTCCTATCTAGGGCTTTCAGTTTCTGCTTGAGTCCAGTCTCCTATTCCAGCTGCGTTCATTTCCTTGATGGCATTTCCTCCACTAAGCTTGGATTTTAAGACTTTCTTATTCCCTTCTAATCTCTGTTTTTACTTTAGTGTGCTTAACGTTGTCAGCTGTTATTATTATAGTTGGTCAGTCAGTCAGATGTTACACTGGATTTGACATTTTTATACACTATCAAGTCCTTCCCAAGAACCTGGGATGACAGAAATTCTTTGGTGGTGGTGGTGGTGGTTTCCTGCTCATTCATGATTTTTCCTCTGTGTGTATACAAAAAATGACAGAAAAATATATATTAGAGCAGATATCCCCAACTTTGTGGCTATCTATATGCCTGACACTATAATAAAAGTACAACTTGGCAAGGCTTACTTGGAGACAATTACACAGAAACATAAACACCACATTCAAATTACCCTCAAGCTGATCAGCTTTCCTGGTTTATACAGTAGATCCAGGTAAAGATAATATTTGTAAAGTTCAGTCTACAAAACTGTCCTCTATTACACATTCTTGAATTTGAGCTTTATTTCTAAGATTTTTGTTTATTTATTTGTGGTAATTGCCTTTGCAGACATATATAAATCAAGGGTAATGTTATGAGTTTTATCCCCGTATTTTGCAAATGCACCAGCTCTTGAATCTGGCTTAGATTCAGTTCAAAGAGTTAGTTCAGCACAGCCACCAGAAGTTGACTGTAACAATTAAAAGGAGCACAAAATGACAGGAAAGGGATACACATATCTGTGTGATTGTATACACAAGAACAGTGGCAAAATTCCTCTAGATGTGATCACTGATGAATAGAAAAATGCATTTTACAATGTGGTGGTGCCTGACAACTGAATACACTGTCCAGAGAAGCTCTTTATTCCAGGGTTTTCCCATATAGCAGTGATGGCTAACCTTTTTGCAGTCGCGTGCCAAAAGCGAGGGAAGTGTGGGGGGGGTCACATGCACGTGCCCACACCCATAATTTAATGTGCCTCATCCCCTGCACATGCACACATGACCACCCTGTGCTCCCCCAACTTTTGGTACATGATGGGCCCCGGTAAACCCATTTTTCGCCCTCCCCAGGCTCCAGAGGCGTTCCCCACCCTCCCTGGAGGCCCTCCGGAGGCTGGAAACAGCCCTTTTTCCGACTTCTGGTGAGCCCAGAAGGCCCGGAATTCAGCTGGCCAGCACGCGCATGCGCGCTGGAGCTGAGGTAGGGCAACACTTGCGTGCCCACAGATAGGTTCACCATCACGGCCATATAGATTTAACTGTTCATGGCAATGGTGGCATTGTTTTATAGGCCAGAGCCACACTGGAAAACTGGATTTCGGAAGAAGGTAGATTTGTTAAAACAACTGGGACAAATGAGCTTTAATCTAAGAACTGAGACCAAACAACATCATACTGATCCATAAAAAATTATACTTGAGCATAAATGCAATTTTCTGCCACCTGGAGAACTGGTAATCAATGCTGTTTGCAGTGCAAATGATTCTGATGGTGGGCGTTCTTAAGCATGCGGACCAGAGGTGGTATTCAGCAGGTTCTGACCAGTTCTGGAGAACCGGTAGCGGAAATTTTGAGTAGTTCGGAGACCCGGTAAATACCACCTCTGACTGCCCTGCCCACATCTATTCTCTGCCTCCTGAGTCCCAGCTGATCGTGAGGAAATGAGGATTTTGCAGTAACCTTCCCCTGGAGTGGGGTGGAAATGGAGATTTTACAGTATCCTTCCCCTGCCACACCCACCAAGCCACGCCCACCAAGCCATGCCCACAGAACCGGAAATAAAAAAAATTGAATCCCACTACTGATGCGGACTGAGCTTAAGTTGTTAAACTAGTTTCTTCATATTACAAAAGTCACCAGCACTATCAGATCAAAACAGCATAGCACAGAGTTCTTAAATTAGGAGTAGTTTGGGCATATCTTGGGAGTAATGGACTAGTTTGTAAGTCAAGGATCTAGTTTGGGACTGCTACTGCTATTTGAGTTAAAACAGCAGAATCTTTATTTTTGTGGAGGTAATGACATTATTCAACTTCAGGAGTCATTGAACGAAATAGTTAAAAATCAGTTTAGCATGTCATATACTTGGCGTGTTCCCTGGGTTACAGTCTCATTTACCTGAGTTTTTCGACCATCTATCGTGGTTTCATCAAATTTTTCACCTAACTTGAAGCTGAATTCTGAGGTCTTGAAAGTGCTTTCAGTTTTGATTGTGAAAGTATCGCCATTCCTGCTGATGATAACATCTTCCTTGGCCATATTTAACAAATTTTTAATTATTATTCCTACCCCTGCCAAAAGGAGAGAGAATTTACTTTTAAATAGGTTCAGCCAAGCACAGTCATTATATAGACACTCTCACACAAGATTAATGATCTGCATCTTTGAATTTACACACACACACACACACACACACAACATATACACAAGAAAATGTGATATTATTATTATTATTATTATTATTATTATTATTATTATTATTATTATTATTGATTGCCCTATTTTTCAGCCATACTATCCTCATCCTTCTTTTAATGTTTTCCCCAAGAGAAATCCGAGGTCTGTAATTCCCTTTTGTGAGAAGGATTAATTTTTCTGTTCCTGTCATAATTCCCTTACATTCTTTTTTTTTTTTGACAGCACTCCCAATTCCCTTCCCTTCTTACCTAATTCCTTCAACAAATCGTCAAAATTTTCATTGGCTTTCAGCCGCCATCTGCCTAGGAAAATATCCACCTTAGCCATTGTGCCGAGCCGGAGATGCTAAGAGCCGAGCCGAGCTAAAGAGGCTGACAGAAAAAAGCACCAAAGCAGAGACGGAGAAGCAGGGCGCGGGCCGGGTGCCTTTATGTTAGCTGTCTGGGGCATGTGCTGTCGGCCAGGGCCAATGGAGAAGAGCGACGTCAGCGCGGTCGCCCTCGCCCTGCCCTTAGCCGGAGGGAAGCTGCGGTCGGCGATGCCGGTGAGCAGCGAGGCTCGCCAAGTGGTTTGGAAGGAAAGTGCGGAGGGCTCGCTGGAAGAGAGTCGCGCCGCCGCTGCTGATGCTCGAAAGGCGCCGGGTATCCCCACCGCAGCTCTGCCCCCTTCTCAGTGGCGAGGCCAGGGTGGGCTCCCTCAACTCTGGCGTGGTTGCGTTTACCTAAACTTGCCTTACCTAAACTTCTGCGCTCCCGGGCGGCGGAGGCAAAAGCGCTGCGTTTCTGCTAAGGCAGACTTCGTCCGCTCCCCACCCCCTCCCGTTGCCGTCTCTAGACCTTGGCTGATCTCGAAATGCTGTCCCGGCTCAGAGCAGGGATTCCCCCAAGAAATCCACTGCCGGCAGTTAGTGAGGGAAGCTGAAAAATGATCCCCGCTGCGTGAGAATCGTTGATCGGTTTCTCAGGGCTTCCAGAGGCGAACGGGATTGGAAGGAGTGGGCTTTATTACCCAACCTTCTACTTCAGCAAAAATTTGAGAATGGAGGAAGGACACTTACAGGTGAAACTTGAAAAATTAGAATATAGTGCAAAAGTTCATTTATTTCAGTAATGCATCTTAAAAGGTGAAACTAATCTATGAGATAGACTCATTACATGCAAAGCGAGATAGTTCAAGCCTTGGTTTGTCATACTTTTGATGATTATGGTTTACAGCTCATGAAAACCCCAAATTCACAATCTCAGAGAATTAGAATATTGTGAAAAGGTTCCATAGTCTAGGCTCAAAGTGTCCCACTCTAATCAGCTAATTAAGCCATAACACCTGCAAAGGGTTCCTGAGCCTTTAAATGATCTTTCAGTCTTTAAATGATCTTTCAGTAGGAATCACAATCATGGGAAAGACTGCTGACCTGACAGTTGTGCTTTTTAACTGTACACTGATGACCACTACCACATATTTATTTATTTTTTCTTATAAATTTATATGGACAACTTTCCCAAATCTGGGTTACGCAGAACATGTCGTTCCATAGTTTGTGTGTTGTATTTAGAAAAACAAAAACCAAGCACTTAGTTCACCTGATTCTTCCTACAATGAGCTTCAGTGGATCATCCTAGAAGTCTCTGCCATTTGTTGTCTTGTAATTTACTACTGCTTTTATTAGCCTTTAATTGTGTTTTGATTTAATACACAAATAATTTTTATTATCAGATAAGGTCATATAGAAAGAAATAAACAAACCTGAGTGTATTAAAGCTTAGTGTATGAAAGGTTAGAGCATACAAGACAATTTTTATTGCCTATCAAAAACACAGTGATTTTTCCCAAAATGGAATCCTAAGTGTGAAGAACAGTTACAGTAATTGGGTATGTCTAGTCTAATAAAAAGAAGGCCTGGGGAGGAGGACATGATCGCACTGCCCTAATATTTGAGGGGCTCCTACAAAGACGAGGGGGTCAAACTATTTTCCAAAGCACCAAAAGACAAGACAAGAAACAATGGTTGGAAACTAACCAAGGAGAGAAGCAACCTAGAACTAAGGAGAAACTTCCTAACAGTGAGAACAATTAACCAATGGAATAGCTTGCTTTCAGAAGTTGTGGGTGCTCAATCACTCAATCATTTTCAAAAACAGACTGGACAACCATTTACCTGAAATGATATAGGGCCTCCTGCTTGAGCAGGGGATTGGACTAGAAGACCTCCAAGGTCCCTTCCAACTCTTATTATTCCATGTTCCATGTTCATACTACTGATAAGCCTGCTTTGCCTAACATATTTACCAGTACACCAGATTAGCCCCTAGATGGGGTGGAACATATAAAGGAGTCTGATACTTATTTATAGACTTGTGAAATTTTGTAGCATCTAGTTGTTCCAGAAAACAATATTGCCATATTTCAGTGTTGTATAACAATGGCCTATTTTTATAAACTTCTTATGCAGGAGACATATGAAGGACCATACTACAGTCCCTAGAGTTCCAAAAGAAGGCTATTGGTTATGCTGGCTTTGAATTTGGGGTGTTTCAACACACTGTAAGAACTCTGGGCTAGAAAAGACTATACAGGATTTCTTTCTGTGTCCTCTTTATTCTTAAAATGAAATCTGGGACATATTCAGCATTTTAAAATAGCATTGGGTGGTTTTGAACATAGAAAGGGAAGAAACACAATCAGTGCTAGTGAAATTTAAACTCTGTTTTCAGAAAACTCTATAAAGCTCCAGAAATTCAAGTCAGGTCCTGTGCTCCTAACTTTTACGCTCTGCTTATGCCTATAATTTTGGGATCAATTTCATCAACCAGTAGAGCATAAATTTTCCAATAATATACAATATGTCAGCGTACAGAACTATGCAAAGCACAAAAAAGGAATTATTTTGGTGGATTTCCCCCCCCCCCCGAGTTCTTACAATGACTACCTATATAGTTGAGTATGGGTGTGAGATGATTCATATGAGAGGAGTATATGAAAAGATTGAAGATCAGTAGATAAGTTTTTTATTGAGACACTGTGAGAAAAAAAATAAATCCACAAGCAATTATATCTGCCCTGCCCAGCCCTGCCCTAATGACTCAATGATAAACATGTAATTAATAATGTGCAATGATCTGATGTTATTGGAAATTATGATACCTATAAATCAGTAATATTTGGCCTATGCTCACAAAAGAAATAAGTGTGGTAGATCTCCATAATGTCCTATTGGTCCCACTTTGGTAGGAGACAAAAATACTTTTTTCTGTAAGATTGCATTTGTGATGAACTAGTGAATTAAAGACATCATTTTTCAAAGCCACCCTAACAACAGCCAAGCCTCCTACAACTAACCCCATCCCATTGGGTTCACAACCCCTAGTGATCACAGAAAAGGAAGTGCAAGACCTATTGCACAGACAAAAGCCAGGAAAAGCTCCAGGCCCAGACAAGATAACTCCTTCTTGCTTAAAAGTCTGTGCTGACCAATTGGCTCCCATCTTCACCCATATTTTCAATAAATCGCTAGAGATGTGCTATGTTCCTTCTTGCTTCAAATGCTCTACTATCATCCCTGTTCCAAAGAAACCCACCATCAAGGAACTGAAAACTACAGACCAGTTGCTCTAACATCTGTAGTCATGAAAACCTTTGAAAGGCTAGTCCTGTCCCACTTGAAAACCATCATGGATCCGCTGTTAGACCCCTTGCAATTTGCATACCGAGCAAATAGATCCACGGATGATGCTGTTAATATGGCTCTGCACTACATCCTACAACATCTTGAGTCTCCAAAGACCTATGCAAGGGTCCTCTTTGTAGACTTTAGTTCAGCATTCAATACCATCATTCCAGACACACTTCTAACTAAGCTAAACCAGCCTCAGGTATCTGAACACACTTGTAAGTGGATCATAAGCTTCCTAACAAACAGGAAGCAGCAGGTGAAGCTAAGCAGAATCACATCAGATACCTGTACAATTAGCACAGGGCCCCCCCAAGGCTGTATGCTCTTCCCACTTCTCTCTGTATACCAATGACTGCATCTCTAACGGTCCATCTGTTAAACTACTGAAGTTCGCAGATGACACAACAGTGATCGGTCTCATTCAAGACAATAATGAATCCGCATACAGATGGGAAGTTGAACAACTAGCCTCGTAGTGTGACCGGAACAATCTGGAACTGAACAGACTCAAAACCGTAGAAATGGTGGTAGACTTTAGGAGAAACCCTTCCATACTTCCATCTCTCACAATACTAGACAACACAGTATCAACAGTAGAGACCTTCAAATTTCTAGGTTCTACCATATTGCAAGATCTAAAATGGACAGCTAATATCAAAAACGTCATCAAAAGCACAAGAAAGAATGTTCTTTCTGCACCAACTCAGAAAGCTCAAACTGCCCAAGGAGCTGCTGATCCAGTTCTACAGAGGAATTATTGAGTCTGTCATCTGCACCTCTATAACTGTCTGGTTTGGCTCTGCAATCCAACAAGACAGAAACAGACTTCAGAGGATAATTAGAACTGCAGAAAAAACAATTGCTACCAACCTGCCTTCCATTGAGAACCTGTATACTGCACGAGTCAAAAAGAGGGCTCTGAAAATATTTACAGACCCCTCACATCCTGGACATACACTGTTTCAACTCCTACCCTCAAAACCATGCTATAGAGCACTGCACACCGGAACAACTAGACACAAGAACAGTTTTGTCCTGAACACCATCACTCTGCTAAACAAATAATTCCCTCAACACTGTCAAAACTATTTACTAAGTCTGCACTACTATTAATCTTCTCACCACCCGTTCCCACCACCCATTTCCTTCCACTTATGACTGTATGACTGTAATTTTGTTGCTTGTATCCTTAGGATTTATATTGCTATTGTTTCCTGATTGTTTATTTATACTCTATGACTATTATTAAGTGTTGTACCTTATGATTCTTGATGAACGTATCTTTTCTTTTATGTACACCAAGACAAATTCCTTGTGTGTCCAATCACACTTGGCCAATTAAAAAATTCTATTCTATTCTATTCTATTCTATTCTATTCTATTCTATTCTATTCTATTCTATTCTATTCTATTCTATTCTATTCTATTCCTAAAACCATTGGGAAAAGAAACAAAAGAAGAGCAGATTCGGGCAAATTATATGTGAGGGTATCCCTCTCTACACTATATTTCTGCACATATTTCTACAAAGCCCATAAACAAAAATACCAGTTGTTCTTTGATACAAGCAACTGGACTGGAAGAATTAAATTATATTAAATCTCAGTATATATATTTTTCTTTCCCTCTGCATCTAAGATATAGTCTTCACATATTGTAGTATTCATCTACAACAGGAGTATCAAATTCAATTTCATTGAGGGCCGCATCAGGGTTGTGTCTGATCTCGGGGGGAGGGGCATTACCAGGGTGGGTGTGGCCATCTTTACATCATTCATATCAATGCCTGTGGTAGCCCAAGTGGTCTGCCACCTGAAAACGGGCTTCCAAGCTCTGTTTTCACTGGCAGAGGGTTGCAGGAGGCTGTCACAGCCAAAAACAGAGTTCTGGAGCCCATTTTCGCTGGCAGAGGCACCGCAGGCCGGTCCTTCACTGTTTCCAGGGCGGCCCTGCGGGCCAGATCTAAGCACCCCATGGGCCAGATTTGGCCTGCGAGCCTTGAGTTTGACACCCCAATCTACAATATTTAAGAAAACTTAAACTGAAGAGCTAATAGCAAATGTTTCGACAGTGTAAACGCTAGTTACATTTTGGTTACAAAGTTGATGACACAGCTTTTTGGAAAGATTAGTAACCTTTTACTCAGATACTCTTATTCCTCTTTAACTTGAAGAGTTGCATCATTTCAAACCAAACATGAGAACTACAGCTCCTTGCCAACTTTCCATTTCTGTGTTTATGTTAATTTTGTTGGTGCTGTGATCACTGCAGGTTTCTGATCCTGCTCTTCACATTTCCCACAAGAACCTAGACACTGGCTAAGATTAATTGTCGTTTTGTCAATTTCATCTCTTAGCTTTCTAATATGTTTACTCTGAGTATCTAGAAATGTGACTCCTTTAATTGTCACTGGAATAAGAATTTATACTCTAATTTCTTCATCATCTGAAGAGGAATTCCAGAAATTGAGATTAGATCAGATATTCATTCATTCATTCATTCATTCATTCATTCATTCATATTTTCCATAGAACCCTTATGATATTCTGAAGCAGATGAGGAAACATAATGGCATTTCAGAATAACATTACAAGTGCCTGGCACTTATCAGAAGAATATGGATACTAGTACTACATTACTGCCAACATCCTCATTTAGTCGGTCTTCTACATTAATCCTTTGCAATATATCAATATCAATATATAAATATTCCTTCCTCCTCCTATTTTCCTCACAACAACCAGTGATGTGTTGTTCCCAGTTCTTTCTGGTTCTATAGAATGACAGACTGTGTTGGATTGAGGCAGAATGACAGACTAGTCAGCCAGTTTTTCATGAATGTGGGAGTAGAACTCACAGTATCCTGGTTTCTAGGCCAGCACCTTAACCATAACAGTAAACTGGTTCTCATTCTTGTTTGAATCAATCTTAAACAGTGCATTCCACAAGTATACAAATACCTGGAAGGTTAGTCTGAAAAAAACAGAATAAATTGATTTGGAAGTTATACACAATGCAACTTAAAACTATATTTGCATTTGTAGTCATCAGATATTCAATTTCCATGGATTCTCTCTGGTCTACCTAATTGTAGTTTCTATAGATCTACTTGCCTTTTGCATCAAGTTCTACATTCCCTTATGCTGTAAAATAAAATAATAGTGATCTTCGCTTTCAGTAACATGAAGGTGAATCATAATAGTCTAAATGGTGTTTGCAATGTGTGACCAAGATTCCTTCCCTTTTTAGGTGTGCCAACATTGAGCTCCTGTGCAAAAGGAAGGAGATTGGGCCATGCTGTTGCAAAAGGTATAGAACACTGAACACAGTCACAGTCATCATCTGGACTTTTTGACTTCCTTCAAGGATGCACCTGCTTGCTTTTGAAACCTCTCTTCCAGTTGGGAAATTACTATCCTGTTCTGCAATAGTATAAATGTTCATGCATTTATTAAAGAAATCTTAGTATCTCACAGCAGAGGAGCAGTAATATTGGGGATAAACAAATCCATTTGGTTTAAAACTGATATACATCATTAGCCTAAAGATGGCACATCAGGAAGCATTGAAAAATCAGATGGTAATAATACGTGACCCCATGGACACGTATTATAAAATTCTTTTCCATTTCACAAAATAGAATATTTTCTATGGTTCTGAAAACATATAAGAATGTCTAGTGTAAGTGACACAAACAATAATTATTAATGAACGAAGACGAATATACATGTCCCAGGATAATGTTGCAGGATCCAATCTGGGCTCGGAAGACTAAACCTCTGGCCCCAGTGATTGACCCAGATTGATTCCTGAAATAGTTATTAATACTAATCACTCTTAAGATCCAAAATTCCTCTGCACAGCAGATCAGTCCAACAAGAATCAAAAGTAAGTTATACCACATTTGATTATCCATCCATATGACATGTATCTTCATCAGTGTTTAGGAATCTGGTTAGTTATACTCAATCAAATATATTTATCCCATTCCTAATATGAAACAACATCAGCCTATCCCTGGTCCTTGGGAAGGATTCAATAGGTGGGGGGGGGGAAATGCCAAATCTTGTCTGAATATCTGGCTGATTGTGAGATAAACCGTAATAGTGGAAGCTATTTCACTATCAACTTTATACATTTATATCACATCTGACCTAAATAAATTTTAGGGATTTCCTTAAGTGCAGCTGAGAAAGTTAAACCTGAAAACGTTTCATGAGTAGAATAGACATATATATTTATTTGTTTTCTGAGGTTTTCGTGGGTATTTGTATGTAGGTCTTTGGTTATTCAGGTTTTCTCCCGCGTAAAATTGGAAGTGTCTTGGCAACGTTTCGACGAAGTCTCATTTGTCATCTTCAGGCTGATGATCTCGGCTTTGTGCTTCCAGGAGCACATGCGATCACACATTGCTCCTGGAAGCACGAAGCCAAAAACACCAGCCTGAAGATGATGAATGAGACTTCGTCGAAACGTTGCTAAGACACTTCCAATTTTACGTGGGAGAAAACCCGAATAACCAAAGACCTACATATATTTATTTGTTTATTCTTGGAAGCATTTTCCATACTTTCAGGAAATCTCTTTCATGACATTAGTTATTTTGCAAGGCTTTTATCGATATTAGAATCTGTGGATAAGAAGCAGATGGTGATTTAACATTCTTGCATCAAAATCTATGGATAAATCTATTTATTAAAATATAAACTTTGAATGTATTCACAAGTATGTAAAAATCCAGTTATACACATACAGTATTTCCTATTGAATAACACAGTTACTTCATGTTATGAAAAGTACAAGTTCTCCCCCCCCCCCCATTTCTTTCTTTGCAATAAGAGAAATAAACAGGTAAAAAGTTACCAGCTTGAACCAGAAGAACCAGTGCCAGGAATTGCATAGGTTTTTTAAAGCATAAATTAATATGGGCATAATGAATAATGCTTAGTAATTATTATTTAGGCAATATCTTAAAATAATATTGTGCCTTCCTTTCTATAATATTTATCCCAGAATTTATAATCACTATTGCATTCCAATGGCATGAATTTAGCTAGTTGAAGGCCTATTATTTTGGTAGTAAAATTGGACCACATAAATCTTGTGGTTTCCACAAATGCAGAAGAGAAGGATCTTCCATTGGTATATAATATTATAGAATATAATATAGAATGAAATGTGTACCTTTGCGAATATATAGAAAAAATAGCCTGAAGCTGTAAAGCGCTACAAAATCTTTGTTCAGAAAGTCATTGGAACTTGTAGTGGTGTCCCAATGCCATTGTTTCTTTAGATTCTTTCCGATTATACATCAGGTCCAGCAGTAGGATGAAAACATTCTTAGTCAGTTTGAGGATGCTTTAGGAGGGAAGAATGAGCTAGTTTTCGATATTCTTAGCCATGATGTCCTTTGGACCATCTATCCAGGTTGAGCTTAGCAGATACTATGTAATGGTGGCTGTTACTGATCTTGGTGGATCAGAGAGAATGCAGTCTAATTCTACTTTTGGTTTCCATCATTTCATCATATGGAAATTATGGAATCTTTGATCTGATATCTGAAAACAAAGAAGTTGAGATATAATTCAGATAAAACAGTTGCTATTGGAAAAACAACAACTCATAATTGATTCTAATTGAGGCTTACAATGGCTTGCAACTGTCTTTGGAGGACAGACTATACTTTGTACATTTGACTCAGGATTAATTAGAGAAACTAAGACAGTTTTCAATTTGCTGATTAAAGATTTCATTTTTTGATGTCTCTGCATTTTTTAAATTACAGATTAAAGGTTCATGTCTGGTGATGCAGATGACCAATATTTAGAAAGGAAACTTGATGATGCTAGTTGTGCACCTGTGTTATAGCTGCCAGTACATTACAACACTCTTGCCACTTGTCATTAGAACTACAGCAATAATTGCTCTTCAACTAATATGAAAGAATAGTCAATAAGGCAGATGTGCAAATCACCCCATTACATAAAGTGCCAGAAATAATATTTTTACCTGAATAGTCCACCACATCCTGTCCAATCCATCCATTTCTTTCTCAACTTCAGTGTTTGTGTGAACTTGTATCCCATGCCATTGTTTCATTTTTTATGAACCCTAATGGAGA
>WNWU01012922.1:266984-279243 GCA_012654045.1 Ptyas mucosa | reverse complement strand
TCACCATTAAAATCTTATACAAACAATTTAAAATAAAAGCAGGGTAATACAATAGTTATAGGAATAGAGACAATATAATTATTTTTTTTGTCACCCTTACAATCTACCCCAACCAGTCCCACGTATGCAGATCTCAACTGAACCATTTAGTTTAAGTACTGTGCTGTGTTAAATCTTATCTTCAGGTTCTGGCCACACGTAAAGTAGATTTTTTTGATATGGGGATCCCAATGGGTCATTGGTTTGGTATATGGACCAAGATACCTGTCTCTCACCCCCTTATACAAGGAACAGTCAAATAGGATGTGAGCTACGTCTTCGACCTCTGCCGCTCCACAAATGCAGAGACGCTCATTGTAGGGTATAGAATGAAATCTCCCATATCTGACCATAGTGTCAAGATGTTCGAATCTCGCTCACGTAAATATCTCCCTACGATGTTTTGACAGTAGTAACTTCAAATAAATGTCTATTTGAAAAGTATGTTTGTATTTGCTCAGCCATTTCAAGTTACCCACCTTACTAAGGATAGCTATATCATTTTGTGCTTCTATATCCTTAGTTCTTTGGGCAGCTCTTTTTTTGAATTGTTCTCCTGTTACGCAAGAGACAGGAAGACCACAGCTTCTTACAAAATTTGTTAATTTGGTGAATACTGTATATTTATATCTTCCAATCTTAATGTTTAATGATCGTTTGTTACATAACAACATCAGCTAGAGCAGTAATTTGAATTGGACTTTACTGTACGGTACAAACATAACTTGACCTTGAAATATTTTTAGGAGAGTGTGGTACTGAGACACTTTTTTTCTTCTTGGTTTCCTTAAAAAAAAAAAATAGCTTGGATATTGCTCTGCTCCAGAGTTGAGTACCCAAGATACTGCTTTCCACTGGATGTTCCCAAATAAAATTCAACAGCACAGGGGGATTCTCTATCTTCTATTGCATTTTGGATGGACATGGATTGGGGTGTTATATCTTGATATTGGGAAACTGACACAGGTATTACTACAAAATGTGCTTCCCATGTTTTCGAAAAATGGCATCTGCTTTGATTTCATAAGAAAACTGGCTGATGGCTACCTCAATGACTTTGACGAAATAGTAGAAGGGATTCATGAAACATTACTTTTTCTCTTGACCCGTACTTGTAATGTGGTGATTGTTGAAGGTGAATTTCAAAGTATAGTAACTTTAAAGCATTTCTTCAAAGTAGCTGAATTTGTGGTAACGCAAGGATATTCAAAAGTCTTGATTATGACATCAGATGTTGATTACGTGTCCGTTCCCCAGCAAAGAGGTTGGGATTTAAATTTCCTTCATGGATCTTTATCCTTGGCAATTAATTTCAAGGATGTTTCTGGCTTCCATCAGTTTCTTCAAACAAGGAACCCTGCTTTGGAGAAAGAAGATGGCTTCCTAAGAGAAACCTGGCAACAGGTATTTAATTGTGTCTTTCCTAGTTTTACTGATGACAATATGAGTGAGGACATTTGCACTGGAAAGGAGCAGCTAGGGACTCTCCCTATGTCGGTGCTTGAGATGAGGATGACTGCTCACAGTTACAGTGTTTACACGGCTGCATATTCTGTTGCATATGCTTTGCATGCCATGTACTCTTCTATAGACAACCAAAAAGGAGTGACAAATGGATGGAGACAGAAAGTTCATCAACAGTCGTGGAAGGTAATCCTTTAAATGAACTACTAAAGATATTTGCAGCATCCTTTCCTTGCAGTCACAGAACCACAAAGTTGGAAATAACCTTAAAGGTCTTCTCATCCAATTCCTGCCTCTTCCCTAATTTCTTTCTGTAGAATAACTGTAACGTGCAATACTGAAAATATCTAGAGTAGTCAGATTCTTGTAGACTATCTAAAAGTGGAGAGATACTTCTTCTGGTAGAAAAATTGGCAATATATTTCTAACTTTATCATAGTTTCTCGTAGTTTTAAAAAACCTCTTTAGATCTTTTCTAAAAAGATCTTAAATCTTATGATAATGGTATGATATTAACTATACTATCTTGAAAAATCATTTGTGTTGGGGTAAGAATTTAGAAAACTCTTGTTTCTTTATATTATTTATAATCCTCAGAATTTCAATTGCCGCTCTGTTGGTTAGTTTGTTTCCTTTGATGCATCACACAAAAGGCAAACATCCAACCTAATGTTGCCATGAATCAACTGTGGAATTAATTAGTAACTAGTTAACAGTTAAGTTAATTGTTTTGTGAGTATTTGCTGGTCATTGAAAATTCATTTTGAAAGATTAAACCATATTAAATAAATATATTCAATTTCTTTTAGTCTTTCAGAATGAAAGATTTAACATTTTTTCACTTGTATCGTTAGGGAAATCATGGCATATCCTGATGTCAATGTATCAGTGCCACCTCATTCTTAGGAGTTAATATGTATAGCATATGAATATTATTAAAACAAATTGCAATAAAAAAGGAATATATTAAATGGTTCTTTTCTTACTCTCATTTAGTTGCATCACTTTCTTAGGTATGTCTCATTTAATGACAGCAGTGGAAGAACTATTTCTTTTGACCAAAATGGAGAATTAGTAGCAGGGTTTGATATCATCAACTGGATCACATTCTCAAATCAGTCTTTTCTTAGAGTCAAAATTGGAAAGCTGGACCCTGGAGCACCCTTAGACCAACTGTTGACTATTTCTGAAAAGGACATTGTCTGGCCAACCCAGTTTGGACAGGTAGAATCCCTGTCATTTCAATAGCACTTTATCTAAAGTTCAAATAGCTTCAATACTCAGCTTACAAAACTGAATAATTATTAACAAAGAAAACTGCCATAGTTTCTATATCTGTCAGTTAGAATTCTTTCCCCAAAATATTATTCTTTTGTTTTTTCTTATCTAAGGTTTCAGGCTCACAATGTTCAAGTTACAAAGTCAACTATTTTTAATAAACAAAACAGTACATCTGCCAATTAGAATTTATTTTCCAAATATTCTCTTGATATTTTGGGCAGTTGGACAATATTTCACGAAGAAACCTGTCATCACTGAATAAGTGAATAAATCTGAGTGCAACTGATTGCTTTTGAATCCATTGACCTTTATTTATATATCAATGAAGAACACAAATGGTCTGATCTGTTCTTCTAGAAACATATTAGTGTCTCTCATTCAGTAGTACAAATCTTTTTCAATTGTTATAATGCACAACTGAGCTTTTTCTTAGTTTATCGTATTTAATCCAATCATTCTTCCTTTCATGGACAGACACAGCCCATTTCATTGTGTAATGAGAAATGCCATTCAGGTTATAGAAAGAGCACCAAAGAAGGAAAACCCTTTTGCTGCTATGATTGTACTCCGTGTTCAGAAGAGAAGATCTCCAACCAGACAGGTAAAAGCCTTATGAGAATATTGGATATGTTTCAACCTTTAGACACATACTATCTTTAGTATCATGCATAAAGTAAAGAATTGGATTTTAACTACCAATATAGTGCAAATTGAAGAGATGGAGACATTGATCTATAAATGTGGGGCTTCTTTTTGCATTATGCACTATAATTCTTATCAGACTCATAATAATTTTAATTGATAGTAAGTCAGTGATTGCATTTCACCAATTGGTTGATGATTTAAAAGAGTGGACCTCACCTGAATGTAACTGAATGCATTTTTCTCATTAGAAAAACATTTGATGCATTTTTCCTTGAATTTGTTTGTTGCACAAGTATAGCTGAGAAACCTAACAATAGCTTAGACTTAGAATAACTTTATTGTCACGTTGAATGTATACTAATCTGCATACATTAAAATGAAATTTCATTGCATACAGCTCTCAAAGGGTCTCCACCTCCTATATACACTACATAAATATGACAAAACAAACAAACAAGCAAACAAACAAGCAAGCAAACAAACAAACAAAGAAAAAAACAAACAAACATATACCTACATATATTATATGACACGGAAGAACAGCATAATCCAGTTTGGAGGTATACATGTATATAGCAAGAAAAATGAATCTTGGGCGTTTACCAGACAGATGGCATAAGGAATAAACCCTTCAAATAGGGTGGCATGCTATCATCTGGGAAGAGAAGTATAAGGTCCACCAGTACTTCCAAAGGCATTATATTAGGGGGGCAGTTTTAGATACTTGGATCAAGACCAAAAGAAGTAACTATATAGACATCCCCAATTGGATATCGACAGTAGAAATGCTCACACATCCTAATCTTCTCGAAACGGGAGGGGCTATTATATATAAAGAATTGCTAAACATGAAAGGGGAATTAAAATCAAGCAATAAATTAAAGGAAGAAGGAATTGAATTAGAATGGTGGATATACCTACAAATACAATCCAAATTTATGAAGGATAAAAAAGAGTGGGATATAAAATTAGAACCATCAGAACTGGATAAAACTTTACTATGCACAGAGGGAAAGGCCATAAAAAATTGTACCACTATTTATTAGAACAAGATATGCTCGAAGAACACGTTAAGGAGACGATGATAACTTGGAGTAGATGTTTTGGGTACAGTATCAATTTGGACAATTGGCAAAATTTGTGAGGGGAAAATATCAGATTCACACTGGCGGCTTCTTATAAAGAAAACTTGTATAAAATGTTCTACAGGTGGCACTTCCCACCCACAAGATTGGCAAGAATTCATAAAAAGTACTCCCCAATTTGTGGGAAATGTGAGGTGGATCTAGGGTCATATTACCATATGTGGTGGGAGTGCTCAAAAGCCAAAAGTTTCTGGTAGCAAATAAGGACCTGGTTAGAAGAGATCTTAATATTTAAAATAGAAGTTAAGCTGAAATTTTTCTTACTGAGCATGATAGATGGCTAATATGACAATAATGTAACCTATTTAATATTGCATATACTTACCACGGCAAGACTAGCATTTGCTCAAAAATGGAAGTGTAAAGAAATACCCTCAGAAGAAGTAATAATACACAAAATTTACAGCTGTGCAGAGATGGACAGACTCACTTTAGAACTCAAAGACAAAAGTGAATCAACATACTAAGACGTGGAATAAATTTTATAATTGGTTAGATAAGAGGAAGAATGCCAAAAACAAGGGATAACAGATGTCTGGAAATGTACATATCAATGTATATCAATATAGCAATGTATATTGAATTTGTGAATGTAATATAGGTTTATTAAATACATGCATGGTTGTTTAGGAAGTAAAATACTGCATACTTGATATATAATGAAATAGGAGATATGTAAATTTGTATATACCTGTAGGTTAAGGAATGTATTACTTATTAGCTTGATTTAGACGCAAATGTTAGAAAACAGGGACATTGAGCAATGTCCATTGTTTTACTTTTAAAACTAATCAAATATTTAAAATTTAAATATTTTAAAAAACTACCAAGGAAACACATTATACGCTGATGATATAAAAATGGTAGATTATTGTATGCTTTTAAAATAAAACCTATTTCTGCTTTTTAAAATAATAAAAAAAAGGAATAAAGCTGTTACAGAATTGGGTAGTCCTGCTAGAAAGAGATTGAAACCTCCTCCCAAAGGAGGAGCAACAGAAACAGACCATGAAGTGGGTGTGTGGGGTCTCTAACAATGCTTCATGCTCTAAGCACATAGCACTTATAAGAAGTATCCTAAATAACATGAAGCGAGTGTCCTATAATCTTCTTGGCCGTCTTTACCACTTTCTGTAGGGACTTTCTATTTGAGGCACTGCAGCCACCAAACCAAACAGTGATACAGTTTGTTAAAATGCTCTCAGTCATGCCTCTGTAAAGAGTGGTCAGGACAGAAGAGAAAGATGGGCTGTCCTCATCCGATGCAGAAAATTCAGATGGTTCACTAAGGATGACATGTGGAGAGACCAATTCCTTTTGTTAGTTATCTGCCCCACCAGATACTTAATACTGTTGACCACTCCTATAGTTGCATCCTTCATACTGAGTGGAGTATGACCATGCCAGCTTTTTCTAAAACGTACGAGGTTCTCCTTTATTTTATTAACATTTAGAACCAGGTTACTTTTATTGCACCAGTCCACCAGAGCCTTCACCTCTTCTCTATAAGCATCTACATTGTCATCCCAGATAAGGGATGACGAGACCGTCTTCTGCCACCGATAGCCTCCCACCGGCCAATACGCTCCCACAGAGAGGGACTCCTCAGGGTGCTGTCGGCCAAACAATGTTGACTGGCGACACCCAGGGGAAGAGCCTTCTCTGTGGGGGCACTTGCCTTCTGGAATGAGCTGCCCTTAGAGGTTTGTATGATCCCCGACCTGCGTACCTTCCGCTGTGCCCTTAAGACTCCACTGTTCCAACAGGCGGGGCTGGCTTAATATGAATTTTAAATTGGGTGTTTGTTAGCTTTTAACTTTGTGAGCCAAATTTTATATATTCGTTTTAAATTGTTTTTTAAATTTTGTGAGTTTATATGTGTTTTAATATGGCTGTACACTGCCCTGAGTCCTTTGGGAGAAGGGTGGTATAGAAGTTTAATAAAATAAAATCAAAATCAAAATAAGACCCACCACTGCTATGTCATCTACATACTTCACAATATGATCTGTAGCAGATTTGGCACAGCAGTTATGGGTTATCAAGGTGAACAGTAGTGGACTCAAGACATAACCCCATGGGAAAACTACTCAAGGAGATGGAGTTGGAAACCTTTCTTCCAACTCACTCAAACTGGGGCCCATCAATAAGGTAATCCAGTATCCAATTACATAAAGGAGTATTAAAGGCCCAGTTTGTTCACCAAATGCTGAAGAATGATTGCATTGAACGCCGAACTAAAAAAAAAAAACAGCATTCACACAAGAATATTCTTCTCCTCCAGGTATACCAAGCTGGAGAGTGCATCATAGCAATAGTAATGGCACTTAGATTTATATACCATTTCATAGTGCTTTGCAGCCCTCTCTAAGCTGTTTCAGTATATTGCCTCCAAAAATCTAAGTCCCCGTTTTACTGACTTTGGAAGGGTGGAAGGCAGAGTCAACTTGAGACAATTAGGATTGAACTACTGGCAATTGGCCAGGTTAAATTTTTAAAGGGGAAAATATAAAGAAATGTTATAAATATCTTGATTTAATATACACTTGCTTTTTCAGACATGGATGATTGCATTCGGTGCCCAGATGATCATTACCCAAATAAAGACCATGATTCATGCATTCCCAAACCTATCAGTTACCTATCTTATGAAGATAATTTGGGGATCAGCTTGGCCACAGTGGCTCTTCTATTTTCTTTTACTACTATTTACATTCTAGGAATCTTCTTGAGGTATCACAACACTCCCATTGTGAAAGCCAACAACCGTAGCCTCTCCTACATCCTCCTCATCTTCCTTCTCCTCGCCTTCCTTTCTTCCTTGCTATTTATTGGTCAACCCACAAGTATGACTTGTCTTCTTCGACAAACTGCTTTTGGCATCATCTTCTCAGTGGCGGTTTCTTGTATGCTGGCCAAAACAATCACAGTGGTTCTTGCATTTATGGCCACTAAGCCAGGATCAAAGATGAGGATGTGGGTTGGAAATCGACTAGCCCTTTCAGTTGTTTTTTCCTGTTCTCTTGTACAAACACTTCTTTGTGTAGTCTGGCTTTCCACCTCTCCCCCCTTCCCAAATGTTGACATGAACTCTCTTAGCACTGAAATCATTCTGGAATGTAATGAAGGCTCTGTTGTGATGCTTTATTGTATATTGAGCTTCATGGGTCTTTTGGCTATTGTCAGTTTCGTAGCAGCTTTCCTAGCCAGGAAATTACCAGACACTTTCCAGGAAACCAAATCCATCACTTTCAGCATGATGATTTTTTGCAGTGTCTGGTTGTCTTTCATACCTGCCTACATGAGTACCAAAGGCAAATATATGGTGGCCGTGGAGATCTTTGCCATCTTGGCCTCCAGTGGGGGGCTACTGATTTGTATCTTTTCCCCAAAATGCTATATCATCGTATTGAGGCCTAACCTCAATAGAAAAGATCATCTAATAAAAAGAATCCATTAAATGGCATTCTTCGTGGTTACTTTTTTCATGAAACATGCTAATATTTTCCCTAACATCTTCAATACAAATTTAAGATGTACTTTTCTATACATATATTCAATATATACATGCGCATTTCAAGTGTACAGATATAAACTCTGGGAGACATTGGGTAAAATCCATGGATTTTCATTCTTCTTTTTGCTAGCAAGTACCAAATATCATTCCTGTTTCTACTACTAAAAATAAACATACTATTCTGATCAGCACCTTGTTTACTTCCCAATTCTTTGGTGCTCACATTAGTGTTAAACAAAGAGATAATGGGAGAGTAGTATAGCTATTTCTAGTCTCCCATTATTTCTTTGTCTGTAAATTTAAATTGAACACAAAATAGTTTGTCACAGAAGTGACTGCCTGAGAAGGCTCCTGGATTGGGGCTGAAAGGCGAAAGTGGAAGTAGTATGCTCCGTCCCATATTTGGGTAGACCGGGCTGTCCTGATAGACAGGTCTCACCAGAAAAACACTTGCTCACATTAGTGTTCTTGTTTGTATTTTCAGAAATAGATCTAACTGGTTCATTCCAGTTTCTAGAAATTAGAACACTACTCCAAGCTACTGGAATGAAGAAATGCACTCAATTTGATCATTGTTTATCTGACAGTGATGTTTGAGGTATGCAGGTCCCTTTGAAAAAGCATCATTTCATTTTGGAATACCTGAGATTCAGCCTTTCTTCCTTACAGAATTCCTCTCAGGACCATAGACTCTTTTTTTTGTTCTTTTTTAAAAAAGTTTTTATTATTTTTTATACAAATGTCAAATCAATGCATGAAAAGTGTGGCAGCTGGGCACCATACATTCCAAAACAAATGAAACTGATCAGATTAAACATTATTATTACATTAAATCAACTTATGTATTTATAATAACAATCTATATTACACATATTACACAATCTATATTACACATCTATATTAGGTTATAGTCTATCATTATTCAATTATTCCACCTATTTCTGATTATTACTTACATTTTATCAAATAAAAATGTATACATGGCTTAGGACCAGGTATTTGGCAGACCATCTGAGGCCAGCGACTGCTCCCCATTGCCCGGTGCGTTCCCACAGGGAGGCTTTCCTTGGGGTGCCATCGGCCAGACAATGTCAGCTGGCAACCTCTAGGGAGCGGACCTTCTCTGTGGGTACACCTACCCCATGGAATCAGCTCCCCCTGGGCTTCCAGGTGGCCCCTGACCTTTTGTCTTTCTGTCCTGGCCTTAAAACATGGCTCTTCCGCCTGGCCGGTTTGGACTGAAGGATTTTAATGGTTTTTCTAGTTTTATTGGGTATTTTTAAAAAATTGAACTTTGTGTGTTTTATTGTTTGAGCCGCTCTGAGTCCTTTCGGAGGTAGGGTGGCATATAAGTCTAAATAATAAGTAAATAAATACATTAATATTCCCTTTATTTCTATCATTTATTCTAGCTTTTAATCATGTCACCTTTTATTAAGAAGCTTTTTTTTTCTTTCCTGTCTAATTTCTAATCATGTCAACTGCCTAAAAAAAGAGGGGGGGAGAATAGAGAGGGGGAGAGAAGGAAACGCAAGTCGGAGCAGCAACAAAAAGAGGAATCATCCATCCATACATCATCTCTTGCCCGCTTCATACTTTAATTGCTGTAGACTCTGAAGTCCAGCTAAGATTCATAAAAGCATGGCCACATCATCACAATAATAAAACAGACCCAGCTGTTTATTGATAATATTAGAGAGTTCTTCTTTGGTTCAGGGGGTGACTCTTCTGTAAAGAGTTAACGTGTGTCATAATTAGGTTCATGAGCTGGGTATTTTGTTTGTCATGTTTTGATAAAGTTAGGTGGAATATTCTTCTAGGTCAGTGATGGCTAACCTTTTCGGGACTGAGTGCCCAAAGCATGTGAGCATGTGCGTAAAAGCACATCCCCAAACCTCCCAAATGTAATGCGCACACTCCCCCCATACATGTGCCCCACCCCCTGCATATATGCATGTACCCCCTGCATGCCCCCTGCCACCCCATGCATGTGCATGCCCCTTTACACATGCCCACCTCGTGCATGCCTGCCTCCTGTTCTGTCCCCTCCCTGCTTCAGGAGCCCAGACAAGCACACACACAAACAGAAGTGTACGAAAGTTGTTTATTCACCATTCATAAACAACAAGCTGGCAGCGAGCCTGGGAGAGATAAAAACAGCTGTTATTTTGAGTTGCCACGGCCAGTCCCTGATAAGGCTCTCCGGCATGTCCAAAAACAAACAGTCTTAAGGTTAGCAAACACTTATCTGATGCAGTACTTCAGGAAACAAGCAGCCAAGTTAATAATTTGTTTGTCACAAAAGCCAACAAGGTAAGGTCAGCTCCTTTTATACCTTGTGGGGCGTTGGCTTTGTGACTCATCACCTCGTGCTCGGCCCCACCCACTCCTTTGCTGAGCCCGTCTCTCTGATCGTCGCCACCTGGGATTAATCCATTCCCTCTCCTCATTAACGTCTGACTCAGAGGAGCTTTCCTCCTCAGGGCTTTCAGCTGGGGCCTGGGGTGGTGCCAAACCAGACGGGCCAGGAGAGGGGGGCCTTGCCTCCTCCTCCTCTTCACTTTCGGAGGGTTCTTCCTCCAAAGGTCTGGGCTCGGGAGCCGAAGACACAACACCTCCCCACATACACCCCCCCTGCATATGTGCGCTCTGCTCTCTACACTTGCCCCATCCTCTGCACATCCTGCATGCATGCATGGCAGATACTCAAAGACCAGCTGGCCAGCGGAAGGCACATATGCATGCGTGGTGAAACTGAACTGGGATGACAACTCACGTGCCCACAGAGAAGTGCTACATGCCGCCTCTGGCACACATGCCATAGGTTCGCCATCATTGTTCTAGGTGAAATTCTCCTGTTATGACTTCTGGAGTGTCTCATCTCAGCAGGAGTTTCTGTAACTCCCTCTACACTATATAAATAGTGTGCCATCATTTACAAAAAGAATGCTAAGCTTTCTGCTATATTTTGACTTAAATATAAACATTTGGTTTTCCAGATATGGATGATTGCTTCCAGTGCCCAGAAGATCAGTATCCAAACAACAACCAGGATTTATGTGTGCCAAAGCATGTAACTTACCTACCCTTCAAAGAACTATTGGGGACCAGCTTAGCCACATCAGCTCTTGTGCTTTTTTTTCTCACAACACTGGTGCTAGGAATCTTCTTGAAGTACCACAACACTCCCATAATCAAAGCCAACAACCGCAGCCTCTCCTACACCCTCCTCGTTTCCCTCCTCCCCTCCTTTCTTTGTTCTCTGCTTTTCATCGATCGACCCGTGAAGATGACATGTCTCCTTCGACAGACTACTTTTGGAATCATCTTCTCAGTGGCTGTTTCTTGTATGTTGGACAAAGCCATCATTGTGGTTCTTGCTTTCATGGCCACCAAACCAGGATCAAGGATTTATTTATTTATTTTATTAAATTTTTATACCACCCTTCTCCTGCGGGACTCAGGGTGGTGCACAGCCGAGATAAAAAACATAGTATACAAAATTTAAGAACAATTTAAAAGCATTAAACAATTTCGGCCCCAATAATTCAAAACAATCCAATTAAAACCAAATTCAAATAAAATTCAAATAACTGGGAGGAAGGGATCAAGCCAGTCCTGCTAGATGGAATAGATGCGTTTTCAGGGCCCGACGAAAAGTCCGGAGGTCTGTTATCGTGCGTATCTCAGGGGGTAGGTCATTCCAGAGAGCAGGCACTGCCACAGAGAAGGCTCTCCCCCTGGGGGTCACCAGCTGATATTGTCTGGCCGACGGCACCCTGAGGAGGCCCTCTCTGTGCGAGCAAACCAGCCGGTGGGAGGCTATTGGCGGCAGAAGGCGGTCTCGCAAGTACCCTGGCCCTAAGCCATGGAGTGCTTTAAAGGTGGTTACCAACACTTGAAGAGCACCCGAAAGACCACAGGAAGTCAGTGCAGCTCACGCAGGAGAGGTGTCACATGGGAGTGCCCCATCGCGTTCTGGACTAACTGCAGCCTCTGGATGCACCCCAGGGGGAGCCCCATGTAGATAGCATTGCAGTAGTCCAGGTGGGAAGTGACGAGTGCTTGAGTGACCGTGCGTAGGGAGTCCTGATCCAGAAAGGGGCGCAACTGGCGTATCAGGTGAACCTGATAAAAAGCCCCCCTGGCCATGGCTGTCATGTGCTCT
>WNWU01012922.1:230686-266884 GCA_012654045.1 Ptyas mucosa | reverse complement strand
AACTGGCGGATCAGGCGAACCTGATAGAAAGCCCCCCTGGCCATGGCTGTCATGTGCTCTTCTAAAGACAGCCATGCATCCAGGAGGATGCCTAAGTTGCGAGCCCTCTCTGTGGGGGCCAATGATTTGCCCCCAATAGCCAGCGATGGTACCAGCTGGCTATATCGGGACGCCGGAAGCCACAGCCACTCGGTCTTGGAAGGGTTGAGTCGGAGCCTGTTTCTCCCCATCCATGAGGACATGGGTTGGGAATAGACTGGCTCTTTTCATTGATCTTTCCTCTTCTCCTGTTCAAAGTACATTTTGTACTGTATGGCATGGAATTTCTCCCCCCTTCCCAGATTCTGATATGTGGTCCATAAATAGTGAAACAATTATAGAATGCAATGAAGGATCTGTTGCAATGTTTTATTCTGTTTTAGGGGTTATGGGTTTCCTGGCAATAGTCAGTTTTATTGCAGCTTTCTTAGATAGGAAGTTACCAGACACATTCCAGGAAATTGATTAATTTCAGCAGGCTGGTGTTTTGTAGTGTCTGGTTGTCCTTTGTGCCTGCCTACATAAGCACCAAAGGAAAATACACAATAGCTGTGGAGATCTTTGCCACCTTGGCCTCTAGTGCTGGGCTCCTGACTTTTATCTTTCCCCCCAAATGTTACATTATTATAATTATACCAGATCTCAATAAGAGAGAGCAATTAACAGAAAGATTGAATTAAACTATATTGCCAACTTTTTTCCCCCTCTACCGGTGAAAATAGTATGCAGCATTTAAATTCTACTTGACATAATTCATAACGCTCGATAAATGGGAGAATGTATGGACTAATGAATTAAAATTTACTTTGAATTATAGTTCGAAATAATTCTTTTTATAAAGTTATGTATCTTTGGTATTTGACTCCAGATGGATTAGTGAAAATGTATAGTGTTGGAAATGTAAGAGACAATGGACTAGATAGTTTCATGAGAGATTGGAGGTCATTTGTGGATTTGTAACTTGTAACTGCTACAAGTTACAGTATATATAGTAACAGATGGTTAACAGAGAGATTTGAAGATTAGTATAAAGTTTGAGCTAACCTTCTCACTCTCTCTCCCTGTCTCTCTATCTATCTAGAAGATAGAGAGAGAGAGAGAGAGAAGCCCTTATATGTGTGTCTCTGTGTGTATACACACACACAGAGAGAGAGAGAGTGAGAAAGAGACTCTTAGTGTGTGTGTGTGTGTGTGTGTGACACACACAGAGAGAGACAGAGACAGAGAGACAGAGAAAGAAAGAAAGAGAGACACACACATGAGAGAGAGAGACAGAGACAAAGAGAGATAGGGATAGACAGAGACAGACAGAGACAGACAGAGACAGAGAGAAAAGAGAGAGAGAGACAGATGTTGTGATCTGCCAGCAGCCTGTGGAGCTAGCAGCAGAGCTGGACAGTGTGGAGGCTGGAGAGGACCATGGGCCAGTCCTGAAGTCTGGGGAAGGCCCAGATGAGGCCTCTGTGCCTGTGCCAGAGATGGGGCCAGGTCCATCTGGGAGTGATGTACAGACTCCAGACCCACCAGAGTCAGATAGCAGAGAGGTAGAGGAACAGGAGGAGCCTGTTTCTAGTGCACGCATGTGCAGAGCTGCCAGAAGGCAAGAGCAGCTAAAGCAAAAAGGATGACTCAGGAGTAAGGCCAGGGGATGATTGGCCCCTCCCAAAAGGCTTAAAAGAGCAGCAAAGGCTTTTGGGCTCTTTGTAGGAAAGCAACATTGCTACAATTGTTTCCAGTTGGCGTCTTTGGTTTCTGAACTTCATGGGGCTTTGCCAAGAAAGGCCTTTGGCAGGGTGCCAAAGAAGATAAAGGTTTGTGATAAATCGAAGGACTGTTTCTGAAGGACTTGTTTTGGAATTAATTTGGACTAAGCTGGGAATGAAGTAATTCCCAGCTGTTATAATAAAATAGGTTTGTTTAAGATTAAATTGTGTCTTGTAATGACTAAGTGAGCCTAGGTCACAGAGAGACAGGAGGGAGGGAGGGAGGGAGAGGGTCAATTTCAGTGGTGGGTTGCTACCAGTTCACACCAGTTCGGGCAAACCAGTAGTAGCAGCAATGGGAGGCTCCACCCACCCACCCGGACATCATCAAATACACTCTGCACATGCGCAGAAGCTTCTGCACATGCACAGAAGTGGCACATGCACACAAGCGAACAGGTAGCAAAGGTAAGTCAAACCCACCACTCATCAATTTGATTATCAGAGAGAGATCTCTTCATCTGGAATATTTGTTTATATAATATAGTTTTCTTGTTAAATAAGGATGAGAAAGTTTATAACTATTTGTAGAGCAGTTATGTAAGAGGAGGAGAATTTATCAAGAGTTATTTTTTTGCTTTTTAGCATCCCGCTGGGGTGGATTTTTTATGTTCAATGTTAGACTTACTGTATTTGATAGTTAAGTATTTTTTTCTTCTTTATTGTTGTTTTTAATTATAATCATAAGTTTATTTGTCAAGCATACATAAGATAACAGGTAAAAGTATAAACATAATTTGAATACATGAAAAGAGTAAGTAAAAAGGAATATTAGGACAGGGAGGTAGGCATGCTGGTGCACTTATCTGTATGACAAAATTGCTCAGATTTGGGAAGACTTGGACTCTGGATAGACTCAGGAAGGATGATGGAGGCAGGTCTTGAGAATGTTATCTGGGAAGAGTTTGACCCTGTGACTTCCAAAGACATGGACAGGATTCTGGGTAGACTGAGCACGGCCACATGTTTATTGGGCCCGTGTCCCCCCTGGCTGGTACTGGCTTCTTGGAAGGTTACATGAGGCTGGCTCCAGGGGATTATTAATGCTTCATTGAGTGAGGGTGACTTTCCTGCCACCTTGAAAGAGGCAGTGGTGAGGCCTCTCCTCAAGAAGCCTTCCCTGGACCCGGCAGTGTTAGCAAATTATCATGCAGTCTCCAACCTTCGCTTTGTGGTGAAGGTTGTTGAGAGTGGTGGCGCGACAGCTTCCCCAGTACCTGGATGAAACGGTTTATCTAGATCCATTTCAGTAGGGCTTCAGGCCTGGGTACAGCATGGAAACGGCATTAGTCGCATTGATTGATGATCTCTGGAGGGCTCAGGACGGGTTGTTCGTCTGTCCTGGTCCTATTAAATCTCTCAGTGGCTTTTGATACCATCGACCATGGTATCATGCTGCACCGGTTGGAAGAGTTGGGGGTGGGAGGCACCATGTTGCAGTGGTTCTCCTCCTTTCTCTCCAACTGGTTGCAGTCTATGTTGGCAGGGGGGCAGAGGTCGACCCTGAGGCACCTTGTATATGGGGTGCCACAGGGGTCGGTCCTCTCACCCCTTCTGTTCAACATTTATGTGAAGCCACTGGGTGAGATCATCTGTGGTTTTGGGATGAAGTACCATCAGTATGCTGATGACACTCAGCTGTACATCTCCACCCCGGACCACCCCAATGATGCCCTTGAAGTGATGTTCCGATGCCTGGAAGCCTTGCATATCTGGATGGGGAGAAACAGACTTAGGCTCAACCCATACAAGACCAAGTGGCTGTGGTTTCCGGCATCCCGATATAATCAGTTGGTGCCATCACTGACTATTGGGGGTGAGTCATTAGCCCCCACAGAGAGGGCTGGCAACTTGGGTGTCCTCCTGGATTCACAGCTGTCTTTAGAAGAGCATTTGACGGTTGTGGCCAGGAGGACTTTCTATCAGGTTCGCCTGATCCGCCAGTTGCATCTCTTTCTGGATCGGGACTCCTTATGCACAGTCACTCATGCCCTCGTCACTTCCCACCTGGACTACTGTAATGCTTTCTACATGGGGCTCCCCTTGAGGAGCACCCGGAGGCTTCAACTGGTCCAGAATGCGGCCACGTGGATGATTATGGGAGCAATGTGGTGCTCCCATGTAACATCTCTCCTGCGCAAGCTGCACTGGCTCCCAGTGGCTCCATTTTCATTGGCAGAGGGTTGCAAGAGGCCATTGCAACTGAAAATGGGGCTCAGGAACCTGTTGTGGCCTGCCAGTGGCCTGCATGGATCGTGGCTGATCCCGACGATGAGGAGGCTGGTGTGGTGTCGCGCCAGCAGCCTGCGCAGCTGGCGCTCATGTCAGACAGTGAGAAGGCCAAAGAGGATGTTCTTTTTTTATCAAGTAAGTGGAGCATACAATTAAAACAAAAGTAAGGATTTGATTGCCAGAGGTGTATGCCATTAGGAGCCAGGGACTATCACCATAAATACTCCTGGATTCTGTGCAAATATGACCTTATCTGGCTCACTTGGTTTAATCAGGTAGACTCCACATCATGTCCATATTGATTTATTACTTTGCCCAATATTCTAAGGAATTGACATAAAGTTAACAAAATTTTATTATTTTCTATTGAATATTTTTACCTACCATAAAGGATGTGGTCAGCCTGATCAAAAGATTTCTATCTATCATGGGCCTGGAATTATTTATATTTCTGAATGCTAAGTCTGGGTGGATGGGAAGATGCTCTTTCGCATCACAATCTCATAATGTTGAAATGTGGATATTTTTTCCATCTGAATATCCCCCCCCCCAAATATCTGAACCTATTTTTATTTCCTTCATGGGCAGGTAACACCTGTCTCCGTGTGTAACGATAAGTGCCCTCCAGGTTACAGAAAAGCCAAAATAGAAGGAAAACCATTTTGCTGCTATAACTGTGTTCCATGTCCTCAAGGAGAGATCACAAATCAGACAGGTAAGAGATGTTGTGATAGAGACTAGATGTGTTCCTTCATTTAAATAGGATAGGACAGGACAGGACAGGACAGGACAGGACAGGACAGGACAGGACAGAACAGAACAGAACAGAATAGAATAATAACAGAGTTGGAAGGGACCTTGGAGGTCTTCTAGTCCAACCCCCTGCTTAGGCAGGAAACCCTATACCATTTCAAACAATTAGTTCCAATCTCTTCTTATAAACTTCCAGTTTTGGAGCATTTACAACTTCTGGAGGCAAGTTGTTCCACTGATTAATTGTTCTAACTGTCAGGAAATCTCTCCTTAGTTTCCACCCATTGCTTCTTGTTCTGCCCTCAGGTGGTTTGGAGAATAGTTTGACTCCCTTGTCTTTGTGGCAGCCCCTAGTTTTTCTTTTCATCAAACTAGACATGCCCAATTACAGCAACTGTTCTTGATATGTTTTAGCCTCCAGTCCCCTAATAATCTTTGTTGCTCTCCTCTGCACTCTTTCTAGAGTCTCTGCACTCTTTCTAGAGATACCAAACTCAATTTCCTAAACATGTATAACCTAGTTTTTATGATCTTCTTGCACAAGCTGAGTATACAATCTAATGTTTCTCCTGCTTCTTTGCACAATTTGCACTTTGAATCATTTGATTTTTTTAAAAAAAAATATCTGGGCTTGATTGCATTAATTCAAATAGATTGCTCTTGCACAGGCAAAATCCAGCCTTCAGTTTCTTTTTTTAAATGTTCCAATTGTAAACATTTGTCAGGTTTTATATATATCCGCTCTACCCTCTTGATCTTTTGCAGAAATTGACCATGCAATGCTCTTCCTTGCCAGTATTCCGATGATGTTTTTATTAAATTATTTCAATCTTCATTTTTGTTTCCTGTAGTTTAGTAAGTTCCAATGTGTACACTACTTCTTGGATATCTTTTACATAATCAGCCCATGCAAGCTTTTCTTCTTCAAAAGTTTGTTTGACCTGAAGTAAAAAATCTGCCTCCATTTCTATGAGGCAAGTGTAATCTATCAACTTCACTATAGGGATGTACTACATAGTCACTATGTGACTATAAGAAAACACAGTTTTCTTATTTCCAATTCAAACTCTCCAGTTCAGCTTTTCCAAGTTACAAATTCCAGTAGTGGTATCATATCACATACTGTATATAGCCCCAGTATTGATGGCTTTTGTCAGGGTAATGATGATTTTTTTTTTTAATTTGATTTATATGCCGCCCTTCTCCGGAGACTCAGGGCGGCTTACAATGCGCTAAGCAATAGCCTTCATACTTTTGTATATTTATACAAAGTCAGCTTATTGCCCCCACAAACTGGGTCCTCAATTTACCTACCTTAGAAAGGATGGAAGGCTGAGTCAACCTTGAGCCTTGGTGAGATTTAAAGCTGACCAGCCAATGTAAGGCTAATGCAACTGTAAAACTGATGAAATGTAAGGCTGATGCAACAAGAATGAATCAGCATTGCTGTAGCCTCTTTAAGATTCTGACAGGGTCCACACGAGTCTTTTACCCCTTTAAGAAGTGTTTATAAATTTCAGCCAGGAGAGGGTGTATTCTCTCTCCTTGTGTCCAGTATTCATAGCAGAGTCCTCCATATAGAGTTAAGAAGAAGTTTGATTGTTTGTAAGGTATTTGCCAACCATGTATATTCCTGTATATGTCTTTTATATAAACCACTGTTAAATGTCTAAGTCTCTGTGTGCTGTGTTTTGCTTCTGGGTTGTCTCATAATAGTAGTCACGATGTAAACACTCTGACAACTTTGATAGTGTTTCCACCATTCAGTTTTGCT
The DNA here is from genome assembly GCA_012654045.1 of Ptyas mucosa. NCBI lineage: Eukaryota > Metazoa > Chordata > Lepidosauria > Squamata > Colubridae > Ptyas > Ptyas mucosa. The sequence goes on along the minus strand of WNWU01012922.1, from coordinate 260,323 downwards.
TTTAACATTTTTCTTACTCTTTGGATGTATTGCTTTTACCAATCACATTTTGTACTTGTACATTCTTGAAGTTTTCCAAATGTAAAATGCCCAGATGCTTGTAAGTTTCATTATGATGGTTTCTGGGGATTTGGCAATTTGGCATTTCAACTTCGTTTCTGTATACAGTTTTGCCCTTCTTTATTGCAACTGTAGCACATTTCTCTAGGCCAAACTCTATTACTACATCTGTGCTGAAAGTTCTTATAGTGTTTGTCAATGACTGAATTTCTGAGTTTTCATAAAGATTTAGATAATCTATCCATATAATATCAGATTTCATTAGCATTGGTTGCTGTTCTATAGCCAAGATTAATTTGCTTCAAAATCACTGAAATTGGAATCTTGACAATGAGAAATAAGGATGATAAGAGTGGAAGTTGCCTCCCCTAATATTGACAAGCCCATATTTTTCATTTCCAACCACCAATTCTATCTTCCATTGTCTTCATTATTTTTTTTCTATAAAATTCTAATGTTTTTACTGATAGCAGTGATTTCCAAATATTTTATCATCCAGCTATGATAACAAATAATTGTTTCCAAATTCCAAAAGGTGCATCAAGCACCTTTTTAAAATCAATCCAGACCATATGTAAATTGTTGGCTTTGGCTTTTGCAATTCTCTAGTACAATTTCATCAATCAGAAATTGTTATTTTGTACCTATGCTTTTCCTTTCCTTTTCTTTCTGTTCTATTAGAACAATGTTAATTCCTCCTAAATAATCTAAATAATGCCAGTTATTAACCAGTTGTTGATATCGCCTTCATATAATACTTCATTAAGCCATTCAACTATAACAAGATGTAAGCTAATTCCTTCAACACTGTCAAACTAGTTACTAAGTCTGCATTACTATTAATCTTCTCATCGTTCCTATCACCCATCTCCTCCCACTTATGATTGTATGACTGTAACCTTGTTGCTGATATCCTTAAGATTTGTATTGACTGTTTCCCTATGACTATTCTAGTCTAGTCTAGTCTAGTCAGATGTTGGCTAGTCAAATATTTCAGCCATAAGCTATGCAATTAATAATTTGTGGGAGATGTTCACTTTTAATCCTTTTCACTCAATTTTAAGCATTTTTAGTTATTATTAGGTTTTCCATTTGATTTTTATTAAATTCTTTTTCATATAATTTTATCCATCCAGTATTTTTATGACATATTTTGAGTTTCAACAGGTCTTTCTATATTTTTCTATTTGTTTTTCCATTTTCAGAATTAATGTTGCCATTTACTAGTAGAATAAATGTCTGTCATATCAACAGTCTCAAACTGCTGGCCTCTCAACCGACACTTGACTTTCAATTTATATTTGTTTTTCCAGATATGGACAAATGCTTTCACTGCCCAGAAGATCAGTATCCAAACAATAAGCAGGATATCTGCCTTTTCAAGTATATAACATACCTCTTTTATGAAGAAACATTAGGAAGCAGCTTGGTGACAGTAGCCATTATCCTTTCTTTCATGACCATTTGGATACTAGGAGTGTTCCTGAAGTACCACAATACACCTATTGTTAAGGCCAACAACCGCAGCCTGTCCTACACCCTCCTCATCTCTCTCCTCCTCTCCTTCCTTTGTTCTCTGCTTTTTATCGGTCAACCCATGAAGATCACTTGTCTCCTTCGACAGACTGCTTTTGGGATCATCTTCTCAGTGGCTGTTTCTTGTATGCTGGCCAAGCTAGGAAGTTACCAGACACTTTCCAGGAAACCAAATCCATCACATTCAGCATGCTGGTTTTCTGCAGTGTGTGGTTATCATTTGTCCCTGCATACATTAGCACCAAAGGGAAATACATCGTGGCTGTGGATATTTTCTCCATCTTGGCCTCCAGTGCTGGACTCCTGTCTAGTGTCTTTTTCCCCAAATGTTACATTATTATAGTGAGACCTGATCTTAACAAACGAGAGCAGTTAATAAAAAGAGGAAATTGACCAACCACTTATCTGAAATGGTATAGGGTCTCATGCTTGAGAAGGGGGTTGGATACCAGGTTCATATTATTATATGTGGTCTCAGCTTGTCTCTCGTCCGGTCCGTGTAATGATCAAAAAATCCAGCAAGCAATGTAAGGTTGTAAAGGTTTACTAATGGTTTAAGCAGTCCACAGCCAAAGAACAGAACAAGCTGGATCCCATGTAAAGTCAGCGCTGCGTGCGATTACCACACAGCGCTATTTATCCCCTTCCCTATCCATTAAGCTAGCATCTGGCAGGGTTTTTTTTCAAACCTCCCCCTTCATCAGCTGTTCAGCATTTCAGCAGTTCATATCTCCTGCTGCTTTCATGCTGTTGCCTTCTACATGACGTCATAGAACAGTGCCATCTGTAATCAGAAGGCGGAAAATGTGCCGAAATCGTTGGCTGTTGCTGTGTGCTGTCTGCCGCTCAGATCTCCCCCCACCATCCTAGGCATCCAGATTGCTGTTTCCGATGCCTCAGGTTTTCCCAGCCCCCCAGGAATGGCAAGTCCCAACCGGGGCTCGACATGTGGTGGATATGCTCAAAGGTGAAAAAATATTGGACTAAAATACATACTTGGTTATAAAAAACAATAAAGCATCATATAGATTTGAAACCAGAAATATTCTTAATGAGTATGTTATCAGAATAGTATAACAAAGGGAAAATGTACTTAATTTTACATGTATTAACAGCAGCAAGAATTGTGTTTGCACAACAATGGAAAATGAAGAGATCCCTACAGATGAAAGTGTTATAAAAAAAGAAATTAGAATGTGCTGAGATGGATAGATTAACACTTGAAAGGAAAAAAAAGGAAGAAACAGAATACTTTTCAACCTGGGACTTGTTTTACCAAATGGTTAAGTAATAGAAACAGAAATTAGAATCTTGAAGGACTAAAGAAAAACAATCAAAAATTTTGTATTGAATATTTTGTAAGATGGATAAACCAATTGAATTACTATTTTGCGATTATTACTGATATGTTAATTATGGTTATTATTATGATTAATGTTGATTAATGTTCCATTTCTACTTAAAACTAATTGTGCCCAGACAATACACTGTTCAGACAGATATAGAATTTTTATACGTATTAAATAAAACCATATATAGAGAGAGGGGGGGAAGGGGGGGGAAGGGAGGTTCGTTGGATTAGAAGATATTTCAGGTCCCTTCCATCTCTATTCTGAATTGAATTGGTACCACACTATTGCAGACCGATAGGGCTAATACATGAGATTTGTAAAGCCCTACAAAGTTCACTGAATATCTAGGGCTTCTGGTTTGGCATCGCGGGGATGCAGTCGGGGAAATGGCGGGGCTCTGATGACCCCCGCTAAAACCCCGACTGGCTAACCACCGCTGACAGGTCTGTGGACCTACTCTGTCCTGAAGGGACAGGGGAAAGAGAGGGACCCCTTGGGCGGCTGAGAGGAATGGACAAGCTCCTCGGAGGCCGGAGGCAACCCTCTTAGTCAGCGGTGGGGGACAGCAGCCATGGCGGCTGCTTGAGACTGTGACAAATCAGGACAAGCAAAGTGCAGGAGGAAGGAAGAAAGGACGATGTGCTTTGGAGCCAGGTGACTGACACCAGCCCAGCCGAGAAACAATGCATTAATGAGGATATTTATAAATAAGACTCCCAGCCTTACCTAGCAGCTGAAGATCTGAGGGGCTTGAAGATTTTGAAAAAAAAAAGGAAAGAAATTTTAAACCATTTAAGAACCTTATTCCACCACTGATTGATTGGAGGGAACTGTTTCTTAACTTAATAGAGCTGGATATTTGAACTTTTTTGCTAAAACTGAAATGAACTTGAAAAGAGAAAAGTGATAATTAAGGATTTGCCACCTTTAAAAGCCAGTCAAAGAGATCAAATGGATTGCTACATAAATGTTTCAAAATGGCGATTGAAGCTGTGACTAAGTGAAAGTGTTGATTGCGGAAACTTGTTTTTTTTCTCTCAAAAGAACCTATTTGTCTTGTTACATATTGTGGATTACTTGGGAAACAAAACTATGGTTTTTTGAACTTTGGAGATTCCTATTCTGTTGTTTGATGGCTTTACAAAGAAAGAAGAAATACAATGACTAATAAACTTCTAACTAACTGGCATAGCAACAAAAGGCTTGGCGCAGGATCAGAAGTGGAGAAGCTGATGTTCTAACGGAAACAGACTTTATAATAGAATTAAAAAGGATATGCAGAGTTTTAAGCATGGAAGTATTGACTTTGAATTGAAATGCATATGGACAGATAAGGAAAAGAAGAAGCAAAATAGATAAATTAGACAGCAATGTTTGAATGTTTAATTGTTTAAATGGTTCAAAGTTTAAATGAGTTTTAAATAAAAACAAGAAGTGTTTATGGTAAATAAAGATAGAAATATAATAAAAATAGAAATGGGAAGCTAAGGTGACTAAAAGTGATATGTCCATAAAAGCATAACTTGTTGTAACATGTTTTAATTTTAATTTGATAACAAAGTGGTGGATGATAATTATGATCAATTGTTAATGATTTTAGATTATGTACTAAGGTACACAGAGGGAAGTTATAATTGTGATTGCATTTAACACATGTTTAACACATGTTGGAAATGATTAATATTAAGAAATAAATGGGGATACACCCTGGAAGAGTACAACTGGAAAAAGTGGATTAATAGACAACATATGGAAAAGAAATTTTAATAAGTTAGCAGAATAGAAGTTGGAGTTAATGGAGGAGAATATGCAGAGAAATCAGCCAAATAATGAAATGCTGGAAATCAGCCTAATAATAGGTGGAGTTAAGGAGGAGAATGCTGTTAATCAGCCAAAATAAAGCATGCTGGAAATCAGACAAAACAATGGAAAATGCTGGTAATCAGCCAAATAAAAGGGGGAGTTATGGAGGAGAATATGCTGAAAACTTAGCCAAAATATGCTATACTGGAAATCAGCCAAATAATAGGTGGAGTGATGGAGGAGAATGAGGAGAATATATTGAAGAATAATTATTAATAAGGGGTGAAAAAGAAAATGTTGGGTGATAATTAATATGAAATGATAAATTTTGAGATCTCTGTGTAAAAGTTTAAGAACACGATAGGATGAATTAGGTTTAGAAAATGAGAAAAATAGAAAGAAATTTTGATTAATAAATTGAAATAAAAACTGGGTTGTATACATTTGGAAATTAAGATTTGTGGTGATAAAATTGTAAGGTAAATATATAGATTAATAGAATAGATTATCTTTGTGTTTAATGTTGATGCTAAAAGGAGCAAGGGATAAAAAAAAAATAGATAAAGCGGTATTGAATTTTGAATTATAATTGAATTTATAATTGAATATAAAAACGAGCCCTGCTTTAGTAGGAGATTAGGATGTATGATGAGATAATAGAAAGATTTATTAAGATGTTGGAATTTATGTTAAAATTGTTTGTTCTCATTTGTTAAATTAGTGTACCCACTTGTGACCAGACCAAGACTTCATTCTTGAAAAAAAAATTTTTTTTATGTTTATGTTGGAAATTTTTTTAAAAAAATTACAAAAAAAAGTTCACTGAATATCTCAATATCTGTAATGAAGCTGCAGATGAGATGGAAAGAAGATCAACAAACTGGCTTAATGGAATATGAAGTGGAATTGGTTAGACAGATAAAAGAGATAGGTCCAATGCATATTAAGAGAGTTTATAATGTTTTGTTAGAAAGGGATTCAGAAAATGAGTTAGTTAAAGATTGTATGATTAAATGGGCACAGAATTTTTCTCAACCAGTTATGATGGATACTTGGGAAAAAATACTTGGGTTCAGAATGTTAAATTTACACAGTCACAGAATCTGCGAGAAAATTTTTATAAAATGTTTTATAGATGGCACTTAGATCCCAAGAAATTGTCTTGTATGTATCCTAACGTTCAACCAAAATGCTGGAGATTTGAGTGTTTAGATGCTACATATTATCATATTTGGTGGACTTGTAAGAAAGTAAAGGCTTTTTGGATAAAAATTTGGTGGGTTATGCAAAATGTTTTGAAGAAAAAAATACAATTTTCTCCGCAATTATTTTTACTAGGTATAGTTAAGAATTTCACACTGGGAGAAACAAAATTGATTTTGTATATGGTGACAGCAGCTAGGTTGTTGATTGCTCAATATTGGAAGAATGATGCCTTACCGACTGTGGACCAATGGACTCAGAAGATGGCTGGATTTGCGGAAATGGCGAAGATTTCAGCTTTTTTAAAAGATCAGACGCTTGAGAATTATACACAGGAATAGAAAAAGTGGATTGATTATATACAGATTAAATATCAGACTAGAAAATATTATGTAGCTTTTAGCTGAGGGGGATTGATGGATAAGCTAGTAAATAGAGAAAAAGATATGGAAGGGATGAATAATATATATATTGTTTGGAATTATTAGCATTGCATATAGTGGAAGTCAAGGGGGATGGGAGGGAAAAGGGTGGTGGGGAGGGTTAGGGTGGGATTGGGAGGGAATTATATTTTATGTATATGTATTTTTATAATGTTGGGGAAGGGTGGGTGGGAAAGGGGGGGAATTTGTATGTGTAAAACTTTTTCAATAAAAAAAAATTAAAAAAATATCTGTAATGAAGCAATACAGGTTGCATCATTTATAGCACATTAAAAAAATTCCAGATATTCTGGAAGTTTGTATAAAATTCATTCAATCAAGACTCCTCAAGAAAGGAGTCATCTTGGACTTCTAAGCTTATTAATCCACATTTATTTTTAATATCTATTTTTAATATCTCTATCATTAAGATCAACAGTTGCCGCCTCTCCTACACCCTCCTCATCTTTCTCCTCCTCCCCTTCCTTGGTTCTCTGCTTTTTATTGGTCAACCGATGAAAATCACTTGTCTCCTTTGACAGACTGTTTTTGGGATTATTTTCATGCACAGTTCATGAGATAATGCAAATTTTATGAAAAATGTAATGCAACTTTTATGGGGAAAAAAACATTCTTCGGGAGTTACTTGGCTGTTGTGATCACTGTTTTCCCCTGGCATCATTTGGAATAGTCATTGCAAACTATGGCCTAATTGCACCATGGGAATAAGCTGAAAAATCACTATGCAACACCAGGGGAGGTGGTTGGGATTATTTCCTCACTGTTTTGAATCAGAAAGAACTCTGGTGAGGTAATCATCTGCTCTGTTCTTATAATCTTGTCTGACTTCTCCTTTTCATTTGACAACTCTCTGTAAAATACAACAGGACGTGGGCACCACTTTAAAAATAAAGGATATCGTCCCTTTCGTCTTTGAAACTTTGAGTACAGAGGACATTTAGCTCAAAAGCTGGTTTATTCTCAGCTTGTTTAGCTTTCCAACGAAATCCTGACTGTTCCATTGGAGAATATTCCACCAGTTATGGGCGAAGTGAATAGATTTTCTGCAGGAATGTTTGGATATCTTATAGTTGGAATATTGGTTTTAGGGGTGTTTCCTGTGAGCATTTGCAAAGTTTTTTTTTCAAAAGGCACCAGGGGTGACCCCAGTCCATTTTTTCATAAATACCATGAACCAGGAGATTCCATACTTGGTGGCATAATTTCTCACAGCTTTGTAGTTTCGGAGACGATCACATTCACAAGACATCCCTTTGAAGACCTTTCAGCTGCATTTATGTAAGGAGTTGGATATTTTACACATCTGTTGTGTCTCTGTCCTGCTAACAGTAGAAGTGGTAATGGTACAGTTTGTTTACTTTTGGTGGGTGTGGAGGGGCGAGATGGGGTGGATTTTGAATGGGAGAGGGAGAGAGGGAGAGAGGGAGAGAGATGATAGGTAGATAGAGCTAGGTAGATAGATAGGTAGGTAGATAGATAGATAGATAGATAGATAGATAGATAGATAGATAGATAGACAGATGATAGATGATAAACAGATGATATTTCTGTCAATGACCTGATAAAACAAAACATATATTGTTTTGTGGTGCAGAGGTGGCACAGTGATTAGAGTACAGCACTGCAGACTACTTCAGCTGACTGCTAGCTGCAGTTCAGCAGTTGAAATCTCACTAGCTCTAGGTTGACTCAGCCTTCCATCCTTCCAAGGTCAGTAAAATGAGGACCCGTATTGTTGGGGGCAATATGCTGACTCTGTAAACACTTAGAGAGGGCTGTAAAAGCACTATAAAGTGGTATATAAGTCTAAGTGATATTGCTATATATAATCTAAGTAAGCATTTCTTCCTATTTCTGAAAAATCACTTTTTTTAGTTTAGGAAGATAGAAGAGCTTGTCATCTGTAGAACCTCATTCTTAAAGATACTGATATTTTCAGAGAAAGGACAACTGTCTTCACATTACATTTTGGGGGTGGGGGGTATATTGTATATGAACCAAATTTTAAAATGGCAATCATTAGCTCTGCCATGGATTTGCAGAGAAAATTTATAAGACAAATTTTGTAGAAGCAGGATTAATTTAGGGTGCCGTCCGCCAGACAATGCCGGCTGGCGACCCCCAGAGGGAGAGCCTTTTCTGTAGCGGCACCCGCCCTGTGGAATGACCTACCCCCAGAGATACGCATGATACCTGACCGACGAGCCCTGAAAACACATTTCAGGCTTTCCGACGAGCCCTGAAAACACATTTATTTCATCTAGCCGGCCTGGCTTGACCCTATTGTTTTGGTTTTAAATTATAAATTGGTTTTAACTCGGTTGTTTTAAATTGTGGGCCAAAACTATTTAATTATTTTAATTATAATTTAATTATAATTTAATTATTTAATTATTTTAAATTGTTTTTTAATTTTGTATGCTCTATTTTATTTTGGCTGTTCACCGCCCTGAGTCCAGCTGGAGAAGGGCGGTATACAAATTAAATAAATAAATAAATAAATAAATAAATAAATAAATAAATAAATAAATAAATAAATTTTGGATTTTTTTTAAAAAAAATATTTAGCTGTTACCATCCAAATTAATGGATGGTAATGGAGATATTTCCAGCGTATTTGTATAGGTTCATGTATTGTATACAATGTATATGTATTCAGAGTTATTAAAATTGCAACTGGGTCTCTCTGTAAGCATATGCATTGAAAGTATTTATTATTTTTTTAATTGTATTGCAGATTATTAACTCAGACTTATCAGCACATCTTGGCTCTGGTATTTGCTGTAAAAGAGATTAATGGAAATCCCCAGATCTTGACCAATGTCACTCTGGGCTTCAACATCTATAATAACTATTTTAATCCAAAACTGACATATGAAGCAACAATGAAAATCCTCTCCACACCAGACAGGTTCATCCCAAACTATAAATGTGATTTCCAGAACAATCTGGTCGCGGTCATTGGAGGACCTAACTCAAATGATTTTTTTTTACATAGCAGCCATCCTGAGTCAATACAAGATTGCGCAGGTAGTTTTTGTCCACGGAAGAGGGAAAAAAAACCTGAAGAAATCCGTAACAATTCCTTTGCTTGTTAAATACGAAACATAAATTGCTGGGTTCCAGAATGTTGATTTGGCTGCTAATTTGAATGGTAATTTAGACAGAATGAAAAGGATAAACCAAAAATTGAAATCAATCAGGGAAATAAACCAAAATATGGAAATCCGGGTTACCAGTTAAATATGGAAATATTTACTTATTGAATTTATTTTCTGAAATTCAGGTTACATTCAGTATTTACCGGTCCACAATAGAAAGCGTCCTCACTTATTGCATCATGGTACGGCATGCCAGTTTGACAGCCACAGATAGAAAAATATTACAGAGGATGGTGAGCACAGCATAAAACATTGTGGGCTGTCCTCTGATACCACTAGATGAGATCGCTTGGGCTCTCTGCCTTAGAAGAGTGAGAAAAATTCTCACCCAGCTCACCACTACTTTACTCTCCTACCATGGGGAAGGAGATATAGAAGCATAGCCAGCCGCACAAACAGGCTGAAGAACAGTTTTTATCCATGGACTGTTAGACTCCTGAATGCGAAATAACATCATAACTACGTAGTACGATGGACTTGCAGGGCCGGTGCAACATGTAACATGTTCACACAGGTGCAATAGGCCTGGGTTTTTGTTAATATGATTTATCGGGTTAGGGTTTTTCTGTCTTCACTGTGAGTTGTATTGTGTTGGAGGGGATGCACTGAGGGAGCTCCACCAATCTCATTGTACATACGTTGTGCAGTGACAATAAAGGTTACTATTAGTATTTCCACTCAGGTATATTTTGCCTTAATAATTACTTTAAATATTTTATTATTTTTTTAAAAAAAATATTGGGAGGCTTCCATAAAAGAGCCTTGGTGGCGCAGCAGACTAAAGTGCTGTTAAAGTAGCACTTAGCTGCCAGCTGCCTGCAATTACTGCGAGTTCAAATCTCACCAGGCTCAAGGTTGACTCAGCCTTCTATCCTTCCAAGGTAGGTAAAATGAGGACCCGGATTGTGGGGGCAATAAACTGACTTTGTATAAAAAAGAACACCACTTAGGAGGGGTCAAAAGCCCTACTAAGCAGGTATATACAAAAGTATCAAGGCTATTGCTTAAAGCATTGTAAGCCGCCCTGAGTCTCCAGAGAAGGACGGCATATAAATCGAACCAATAAATAGATAGATGAGAGAGAGGGGGGGGGGAGGGAGAGAGAGAGAGAGAGAGAGAAGGAGAGAGGGGGAGAGAGAGGTAATAAATAAATGGTCCTAAAAGGAATAATTCCCTTTAGTATCAGACCATATGATTTCAGTCAAAGAAAGGCAGTATAGTTTTAGAAACCACAACATCATGAGGGTTTTACTCCAATAACAAACAAACAAAAAATCTAAATAACTAATTCCTTCTAAGACAAACCCTTCTCCTGTTCTGTTTTTCTTTCTTCTCTTCATTTTTCCCTACCTTCTCTTAGCTTGCCTATTCTTCTGCTCCAGAGATGAATACGCTGAATCAAGCAATTTCCTTCCATTGGATGTTCCCCAATGCAAATTATCAATATTATGGAATTCTTCAGCTGTTACTTTATTTCAAGTGGACATGGATGGGCATATTTTATATTGGCATGGGCAATCAGACAGAATTATTGCTCCGGAAGATAGTACCTTTCCTTTCAAAGCATGGCATCTGTTTTGATTTCATTGAAACTTTAGCTGGGGGGCTGTTCAGTAATCTGGGGGTGCTTGTGGAAGCATCCCGTGCTAAATTAAATCTCGCCTGGAACAGCAGAGCTAATGCGGTGATCTTTCATGGAGAATTTCACAGCATAACATCTTTATGGGCTTTGCTTGAACTTTCAGAATTTTATGATGAGGCAGGAAAAAAAGCAAAAGTCTGGATCATGACAGCAGATGTGGACTTTACGTCCATCCTGTTTCAAAGAAACTGGAGCACAGATTTCCTCCATGGCGCTATATCCCTGGCAATCCAATCTAAGGAAGTGTCAGGATTTCAGGAATTTGTTCAGATGAGGGACCCTCTTTTGCATAAAGCAGATGGTTTCTTAAAAGAGATCTGGCTGCAACTATTTGATTGCCTGACTCCAAGCTCTTCATCTGAGTCTGTGGACCAGAATATCTGCACTGGGCAGGAGAAACTGGAGTCTCTTCCCATGACTGTTTTTGAAACAAGGATGACTGTCCACAGTTACTGTGTCTACAATGCTGTCTATGCTGTTGCACATGCCTTGCATGCCCTGTATTCGTCCATAAACAATCAAAAGTCGAGGATGACATTGAAAATTCTTAAAGAACAGCCATGGAAGGTAAATATCCTTCTCAAATTAGTGCAGAATATTTCACCATATCTGTTGATGCAATGGTAACACTATCAATTTATTCTATTTAACTGATCATTGTGAGATATTTGGGATCAGAGATCTTATTGCTATATAGAATAGAATAGAATAGAATAGAATAGAATAGAATAGAATAGAATAGAATAGAATAGAATAGAATAGAATAGAATTCTTTATTGGCCAAGTGTGATTGGACACACAAGGAATTTGTCTTTGGTACATATGCTCTCAGTGTACATAAAAAGAAAAGATACATGCGTCAAGAATCATAAAGTACAACACTTAATGATAGTCATAGGGTACAAATAAGCAATCAAACCATACTAGGAAACAGTCAATAAAAATCATAGGAATACAGCAACATGTTACAGTCATACAGTCGTAAGTGGGAGGAGATGGGTGATAGGAATGATGAGAAGATTAATAGTAATAGTAATGCAGACTTAGTAAATAGTTTGACAGTGTTGAGGGAATTATTTGTTTAGCAGAGTGATGGCGTTCGGGGGAAAACTGTTCTTGTGTCTAGTTGTTCTGGTGGGCATTGTTTTGAGGGTAGGAGTTTGAGGTAGGAGGTAGGAGTTTGAGGGTAGGAGGAGGAGAAGAACCAGTGGTGGGTTGTCCCCGGTTTGGACTGGTTTTCAAGAACTGGTAGTAAAACCAGCAGGAGGCTCCGCCCACTGACCCGGATGTCATCAGGAAGCTTCTGCGTGGGCGGCCCCATTGCGAACCAGTAGTAAAGGTAAGTAGAACCCACCCCTGAGAAGAACAAATATTATCTTCAAGTTGGTTTGTTTATATGAAGATGTGTGATCCAAACGTATCAGCAGAGAAAAAGATTGGGACAAGCTGCTCTAAACTATATAGAATAATAGAGTTTAAAGGGACCTTGGTGGTCTTCTAGTTCACCCCTGGTCAAGCAGGAGACCCTATACCACTGATGGCTAACCTTTTTGCCGTCGCGTGCCAAAAGCGGGGGGAGCGGGGAGGTCACGGGTACGTGTGCCCACATCCATAATTCAATATGCCCCGCCCTCCTGCACATGCGCATGTGACCCCCACACACTTCCCCCTGCTTTTGGCACACGATGGCCTGGTAGGCCCATTTTTCCCCCTCCCCAGGCTCCAGAGGCTTTCTAGGAGCCTGGGGAGGGCAAAAACAGCCTTCCCCATCCCCCCAGAGGCCTTCCCGGAGGCCGGAAACAGCCAGTTTCCTGCCTTCTGGTGGGACCGGAAGGCCTGAAAATCAGTTGGCTGGTGCACGCATGCGCGCTGGAGCTGAGCTAGGGCAACACTCGCGTGCCCACCAATATGGCTCCGTGTGCCACCTGTGGCACCCATGCCATAGATTCGCCATCACGGCCCTATATCATTCTGGACAAGTGGCTATCCAGTCTCTATTTAAAAGCTTCCACTGATGGAGCACCCGCAACTTCTGAAGGCAAACCATTCCACTGGTTAATTGCTCTCACCATTAAGAAAATTCTCCTTAGTTCTAATTTACTTTTCTCCTTGGTTAGTTTTCATTTATTGTGTCTTGTTTTCCCTTTGGTGCTTTCTGTGCATTTTTAGTTAGCAATTTTCTTTTCATTTCTTCAACTGGCCTAGGTTTCAGTTCTCATCTGATGTGATGCCATTTCCACAAAAAGACTATTTCAAGCTGGAGGGGAATTGTTTTCATTTATTTGATCATTAGAACCTGTTCTTTGTGTTGGACAGTCTCCATCATCCTTGTAAGATGCCATTCATGGAAGATCTCTATTTTCTCATGATTTTACACTATTTTCCATCAAGAAACATTTGTGCAGAGGAAGAAATCTCTCGTAATATTAAATCTAATCTTCTGGTGCCACTTTTTTTTTTCAAAATAAATCTCCATATAAAATCTCACCAAATAGATTTTTGACTTTATGACTCAGCCAGATTTATTGGGATCACGGCTCATTTCTACATATTTCTGTAGTTCAAAGGAGCTTTGTGGCAAAACCTTACTAATCATTTTTCTTCTTCTAATGTCAGTATTGCTAAAGTTCATCTATAGAAGGACACATCTTGCTGATCCTTTCCAGGACAAACTATCCAAATTACAAAAAACAAATATAGGGAACAGCAAGTAAATTCAGATAAAAAAGATCAAGAGGAAAAGTTCATTGTCTAATTTACTTTCACATATCTGATATTAAAAAAAATCTGATACCAATCAATAGTTTTAATAGGGTTAAATATATTATTTTGTTTGCTCAGAGGTCTCTCACATGTGGCCCTTTTGATTACTTAGCTTCAATTTTCTTCAAAACCAGAGGCAGCAAGAGAATCCATATCTACCCTTGCAACAATAAAAGCTTAAGAATTCATAATTCATTAAGTCACTTAAGTTCACAATTTAGGGGAGCTAACAAGAGCACAGCCTGCAATAACTAAAATGTCTAGTTGATATGTGGAGTAAAAAGAAGTCCACCTTCTTCTTGGTCTGATCAATGAATTATGGCTCTTGAAAAATTCGTTTCTGAGTGCCATTTCAGTCAAGTCAGGAAGGATGGAAAGACTCTGTTCACCACCGCAACCTCAAAATGTTGCAATGACAATCTGTGAAATTTCTTTTCAAAAACATTAACATACTTTATTTCCTTCATGGGCAGGTATCACCTGTCTCCCTATGTAATGATAACTGCCCTTCAGGTTACCAAAAGGCCAAAATAGAAGGAAAACCATTTTGCTGCTATGACTGCATTCCATGTTCACAGGGAGAGATCACAAATCAAACAGGTAAGAGATGTTACAAAAAAAACCTAGATGTCCTTCATCATCATCACTCACTCAATCAATCAATCAATTAATTAATTGGTTCGATTTATATGCCGCCCTTCTCAGGGCGGCATACAATGCGTTAAGCAATAGCCTTCATACTTTTGTATATACCTGCTTAGTAGGGCTTTTGGTCCCCATTAAGCGGTGTTCTTTTTTATACAAAGTCAGCTTATTGCCCCCACAAACCGGGTCCTCATTTTACCTACCTCGGAAGGATGGAAGGCTGAGTCAACCTTGAGCGTGGTGAGGTTTGAACTCGCAGTAATTGCAGGCAGCTGGCAGCTAAGTGCTACTTAAGTGCTACTTAACAACACTTTAGTCTGCTGCTCTACCAAGGCTCCTTTCTCAAGCATGCATAACTTTTCCCACTTGTATACCCTATTTTTGTGAACCAGCAAGCACCAGCATTCATCTGTTCTCCGGCTCCTTTTTTTTCAAGCTCCCCACACTGATTTTTCTCCTAGGCCCCTCCTTTCTCAGTTACTGGCACCCAGCTTTCTCCTTTCCTGCCCACCCACCAGGGGTGGGTTCTACTTACCTTCACTACCAGTTTACAATGGGGCCACGCGCATGCACAGAAGCTTCCTGATGATGTGGGGGTCAATGGGCGGAGCCTCCCGCTGGTCCGAACCAGAGGCAACCCACCACTGCCAGCCACCACAGCCAGAGCAGAAGCACCTGGCTCTCTTTTCTGTCTTGCTTTTTGGGCCCAGTTTATCTGGCAAACACATGGCACTTTCAGCCTTCTGTAATGCTGCACTGCTTTAATAAACAGAATAACAGAATAACGCAATTGTTATTTTGTTATTGTGTTGGAAGGGACCTTGGAGGACTTCTAGTCCAACCCCCTGCTCAAGCAGGAAACCTTATATTATTTCAGACAAATGGCTGTCCAAATGCTTCTTAAACACATCCAGCACCCACAGGTTTGGAGACATATCATTCTGCTGATTAATTATTAATTCATTAATTATTAATTCATTTTGAAAGTTAGTGTCAGGGAATTTCTCCTTAGTTCTAGGTTGCTTCTTTCCTTGATTAGTTTCCATTCATTGCTTCTTGTCCTGCCTTCAGGTACTTTGGAGAATAGGTTGACTCCTTCTTCTTTGTGCCAACACCTTAGATTTTGGAACATGGCTATTATGTCACCCCCTACCAGGGGTGAAATGCTCCCGGTTCGGACCGGCTCGGGCGAGTAGGTAGCGATGGCGGCAGGCAGTTCAGAGAACCAGTAGCAAAAATCCCTGCTCCCGCCCCCCATGCCCAGCTGAGCCACATGATCATCAGAGCTTTTTTTTCCTTCTTTTAAATGGCTCTGACGATCCAAGCTCTGAGGATCCCAGCTGAGTTGCCTGCCGATCAGGCAACTCAGCTGGGATCATCAGAGCCTTTTGAAAGCATTTTTTACATGGTTTTACATGTAAAAAATGGTTTTAAAAGTAAAAAAAAAATTGGCCACGCCCACCCAGTCACATTACCCCCCTTCACCAAGCCACGCCCACAGAACCCATAGTAACAAATTTTAGATTTCACCCCTGCCCCCTACTCCTTCTTTTCATTAAACTACACCTAGAATAGAATAGAATTCTTTATTGGCCAAGTGAGATTGGACACACAAGGAATTTGTCTTTGGTCCATAAACTCTTAGTGTACATAAAGATATAAGTCATGGTCAATGTCATCATAAATACAGTCATTGTGAATCATGAAATACAACACTTAGTGATAGTCATAGGATACTAAATAAGCAATCAACAAAAATCATACTTCAGGGGTGGGGGGGAGGCTATGTGAGAACCCTTTTTGTAGAATTTAGCTCTGCATTTAACACAATACTTCCACATAGACTAATGTCTAAACTTATGGATCTTGGACTTTCTTATTCAATCTGCCTTTGGATTATGTATTTCCTGTCTGGCCATTCTCAGAGGGTCAGATTAGGTCATTTCTCTTCAGCCCTTATTCTTAACACTGGTACACCACAGGGTTGCATGCTGAGTCCCTTACTCTATTCTCTGTATGTGCATGACTGCATTCCTACTCACACTAGTAATAATACTATTACTAAATTTGTAGATGTACAACAGTGGTGGGACTCATCTCCGGGGGGGGGATGAGTCTGCCTACCCCCCCCCCCCGGGTTGCTTTCATGGTGTGGAGACAATAGCTTCGTCCTTAACACCAATAAGACCAAGGAGCTTATAGTAGAAGGAATAGATCAGACAACCAGCCCTTACTTATCAATGGAGGTTACGTTTTTGGGTTTTATCATAAACGAGAACCTGACCTGGGGTGCTCACATTGCAGCACTGATCAAAAGGGCCCAGCAGAAATTATACTACCTGAGACTTCTCAGAAAACAACAACTGAATGAGAAACTGCTGGTGACCTTCTACCACTGCACCATAGAGAGTATTTTAACTTAGTGCACCTGTGTATGGTTTGCCAATGGCACAGTGGCAGATAGGACAGTGCTCCAGAGGGTCAACATCATTGCCCAAAGGATCATTGGTTGCCCTCACCCTTCTTTGGAAGAGCTTTATAGCATCCATTGCCTTAAGAAAGTTCAAAACATTCTTAGAGATCCATCTCATCCTGGGCACCCCCCTTTTTTTTAACTATTACCATCTGGCAGACAGTACAGGATAATAAAAACAAAGACTAATAGGCTGAAAAACAGCTTCTAACCCAGAGCAGTAACTATATTTTGTGCATGTCCCAAGATGGCGACGGTTGCTGAGATCGCGGCTTGAGGATGGGAGCAGACCTACCCTTTGGGGTCTTTTGGGGGTCGCTGTGACTATCTGCGACCCCAGGCCCGGTTAGGAGAGCTCTCTGCCTGCACGGAGAGGGTCTTTTCCCCTCCGGATACTACGACTGGGCAGAGAGAAGCGTCGGAGACACCGGGAGTGTCAGAGAGGCGGCGGCAGCATTTCCCGTCAGCTGGAGCCCAGCTGGGAGTCGGAGCGGTGTGGCAGCATTTTTCTGCCTATAGCACTTGCTACGCGGCAGCTTCCCAGTCCCAAGGGGCTTGCCCGGAGCGCTGTGGGAGTTGCCGGGTCTCCCAGAAGATCTTTGGGATGCTGCCAGACTTTGTGTGTGACAGCGGCAGCAGCGGCGGTGGCAGAACGGTGGCAGCTGCGATGGCGGCCCAGAGGGTGCTGGCTGGGAGGAGACACCCCCTCCCCATGAAGCTAAGGATGGGGGGGCAACGAGGCTGAGAGACCATCCGTTCTTTGAATTGGGCGAGGACCTGGCATGAGACTCTGTTTAGACCTTGGAAGGCCTCCATCCTGGTTATGTGGGAGTGGGGGGGGGCTAGAGACAACTGCCCCTGTTTCTTTCCAGTGTCTTTTTACCGGGACTATGCCCACCTTGGACTGCCTGCTAGCCCTACCGACTCATTTGACGCAAAGCCTATTTTCATCTGAATTTCCTAACTGTGGGGAGGACTATTCAAATCTGAATGGGGGCTGGTACATGGCTCCATCCCGTCAGCTGAGGGGGCTGGGCATCAGTTTTAAACCGCTGTGAGAGGGTGGCTCTGGTGTCGGGGGCCCTGGGAGCTGAACCGGGATGATTCAAATCTTGCACTTGTCAGCAGAGGGGACTGGACCATCAAACCAATCCACCGTGAGAGGGCGGTTTTGGACCTGAGCCCGGGTGCTGGGTTGTTTGCATTGGTTCATTGCTGCCATCTCACCACAAGAGGAGGCTGACCAGCTGACCGGACCACCGTAAGAGGATGGATGGACTTATTCCCCCCCCCTTGGATTGTGGTCGACCTGGAACTGGACTTTGTCCTCTGTTGTGAGGGGACCGAGGACATGGTCTTGTGAAAATGCTTTCGAGACTCCCATTCCATGTTTCCTCCCCTGGACCTTTTTATATGGACCCCTAGGATATGGTCCTCCTATCTGCTGTGGTCAAGATGTATTCAGCAGCAGAGCTTCTTGGTCTGCGAGACTCCCCCCTCTCGCAGGCTTGGCCCTCCACTTTATCGAGGGCCTACCTCGATGACGGGTTTTGGAACCCTGAGAGGTGGTGTGCCGCAAAGAGGGGGTTGTGGGGTTTTTTTAAATTGTCCTTTTGTAATCTTTTAAGGGGTTTGGGGCAGGGGGTGGGGAGGGAGGGGTATAGGTCAGGCTCGACACAGGGGCATGGAACGGAAGGCGGGGAGCGGGGTGTGGAGGAGCTCAGTGTTGATAGGGAGGTGGGTGCTTCTATCAGGACCGTGGTTGGGAGGGGCAGATATGGCGGGAGTAGGGGGCCACATCATGTGGTGGGGGCACGCACTCGCTATCTCCAAGCGGTGGCATGCCTTGGCCCCCATGACTCGTCTCGTTCCCCGGGCTGTCCAGAGTTGCAGAGCCCAGGCCTTAGGCTGATGTTGTGCAACGCCAGGTCCGTGGTTAATAAGGCCCCCCTCATTTGCGAGCTAATCCAAGAGGGGGGTGCGGACCTGGCGGGTATTACTGAAACCTGGTTGGGCCAAGAGGGGGGGTTCCCCTCGTAGAGATGTGCCCGCCAGGTTTCCATGCATTCCATCAGCCAAGAGCCCAGGGCAGGGGTGGGGGGGGTGGCGGTCATTATAAAGGAAAGTCTGGATCCAAGGGAGGCCACTGTACCTCAGATAGCCGGATGTGAGGCTCTCCTAGTGAAGTGGGGCCATGGGATGCAGGTGGGCTTGCTGATCACGTACCTGGCTCCCTGCCACGCGACAGCAGCCCTGTCCGAGCTTCTCAACATTATTGCCGGGGTGGCGGTCGATACCCCCAGACTTTTGGTCATGGGGGATTTCAACCTGCCATCTGTCGGTGAGGCGTCTGGGATGGCTCGGGAGTTTATGGCTTCCATGACAGCCATGGACCTGACACAATTAATTCTTGGCCCTACTCATGTGGGAGGACACACTCTGGACTTGATTTTTGTCTCTGGTCAGTGGCTGAGTGGTCTGGATATAGGGGATATAGTTATCGAACCCCTGTCATGGACAGACCATTCTCTCCTGAGGCTGGACTTTTTGACCGCTGCATCCCACCTCAGGGAGGCGGAACCGACTAGGTGGTTCTGCCCCAGGCGCCTGATGGACCCTGATAGGTTCCAGAGGGAGCTTGGGCCAGTTCCTGAAACTCTGGCTCACGACTCGACTGAAGACCTGGTGGCCACCTGGGATAGGGCGGCCGCTGGTGCTTTAGACCGAGTCGTGCCTTTGCGGCCTCTGACCCGGCGCTGAGCCTGCCCGGCTCCTTGGTTTTCCGAGGAGCTGAGGGAGATGAAGTGCCGGAAAAGATGCCTAGAGAGTAGTTGGAGGGCTAGTCGCTCCGAATCCGACTGAACACTAATTAGGTCTCATATTAAGACTTATTTAGTGGCAATAAAAGCAGCAAAGTGTAATTACTTTTCCGCTCTTATTGCATCGGCAGATAATCGCCCAGCCGCCTTGTTTAGGGTGACTCGCTCCCTCCTACATCAGGGAGCGCGGGAGGACCCCTTGCAAGGGCAGGCTGAGGATTTTGCACAGTATCTGCACGATAAAATCGCTCAGATTCGGGAAGGCTTGGACTCTGACTGGGTAGATCCCGGCGGGATGACTGAGGCTGGTCTTGAGAATGTTATCTGGGATGAGTTTGACCCTGTGACTCCTGAGGACGTGGACAGGATCCTGGGGAGGTTAAACGCAACCACATGTTTATTGGACCCGTGTCCCTCCTGGCTGGTACTGGCAACCTAGAAGGTAACATGAGGCTGGCTCCAGAGGATTATAAATGCTTCTTTGAGAGAGGGTTTCTTGCCTCCCACCTTGAAAGAGGCGGTGGTGAGGCCCCTCCTCAAGAAGCCTTCCCTGGACCCGGCTGTTTTGGCAAACTACTGTCCGGTCTCCAACCTTTGCTTTATTGCGAAGGTTGTGGAGAGTGTGGTTGCGCGCCAGCTCCCACAGTACCTGGATGAAACCGTCTATCTAGATCTGTGCCAGTCCGGCTTCAGGCCTGGGTACAGCACGGAGACGGCATTGGTCGCATTGGTGGATGATCTCTGGAGGGCCCGGGACAGGGGTTGTTCCTCTTTTCTGGTCCTGTTAGATCTCTCAGCAGCTTTTGATACCATCGACCATGGTATCATGCTGCACCGGTTGGGGGGATTGGGGGTGGGAGGCACCGTGCTGCGGTGGTTCTCCTCCTATCTCTCTGACCGGTCGCAGTCTGTGTTGGCAGGGGGGCAGAGGTCAACCTCGAGGCGCCTTGCTTGCGGGGTGCCGCAAGGGTCGGTCCTCTCGCCGCTCCTGTTCAACATTTATGTGAAGCCGCTGGGTGAGATCATCCGTGGTTTTGGGTGCGATGTCATCTGTACGCTGATGATACTCAGCTGTACATTTCCACCCCAGACCACCCCAATGATGCCCTCGAAGTGATGTCCCAGTGTCTGGAGGCCGTGCGGGTCTGGATGGGGAGGAACAGGCTTTGACTCAACCCTTCCAAGACCGAGTGGCTGTGGATACCGGCGTCCCGATATAGCCAGCTGGTGCCATCGCTGGCTATTGGGGGCGAGTTATTGGCCCCTACAGAGGGAGCTCACAACTTGGGCGTCCTCCTGGACACACAGCTGTCTTTAGAAGAGCACATGACGGCCGTGTCCAGGAGGGCTTTTTATCAGGTTCGCCTGATACGCCAGTTGCGCCCCTTTTTGGATCGGGACTCCTTATGCACGGTCACTCATGCCCTCGTTACATCTCGCCTGGACTGCTGCAACGCTCTCTACATGGGGCTCCCTTGAGGAGCACCCGGAGGCTCCAACTGGTTCAGAGTGCGGCCGCGCGGGTGATTATGGGAGCGACGGGGTGCTCCCATGTAACGCCTCTCCTGCGCGAGCTGCATTGGCTCCCATTGGTCTTCCGGGTGCGCTTTAAGGTATTGGTTCTCACCTTTAAAGCGCTCCATGGCTTAGGGCCAGGGTACTTACGAGACCACCTGCTGCTACCGATAACCTCCCACCGGCCAATACACTCTCACAGAGAGGGCCTCCTCAGGGTGCCGTCAGTCAAGCAATGTCGGCTGGTGACCCCCAGGGGGAGAGCCTTCTCTGTGGGGTCACCCACCCTATGGAATGAGCTACCTCCTGGAATAAGACTGATCCCGGACCTTCGTACCTTCCACAAAGCCTTGAAGACTTACTTATTCCAGCAAGCCGGCCTAGCTTAAATGGTTTTAAATTGGGATTTTGAATTTTATAGACTTGGGGTTTTAAATTGGGAGGCCGATCGATTTAATATCTTTTAATTTATCTTAATTTTTGTATTGTATGTATTTTAATTCTGGCTGTCCACCTCCCTGAGTCCCTTCTGGGAGAAGAGCGGGATACAAATTAAATAATAATAATAATAATAATAATAATAATAATAATAATAATTATTATTATTATTATTATTATTATTTTGAATTCTACTGTATAGTGCACTATTATTGCAATATCAGGGGTTTTCAATTCAATTGTATAGAATGTGAAGGATGTGTGTTTGTGTTTAATTTTTTATAATTATAATGTACACTGAAGGTGGCATTTAATTTTGTTGTATGAGGTGCAATGACAATAAAGTAAAGTAAAAGAAGGAGGGATAGGATTGGGGTCACTGAGCAATGCGGTCAGATGAAGTCTCCCTTTACAACCACATCACTTAGGGACTGAAATCTCGAAATGACCATCCAATTGTGCTCATACCTTTATAGCATAGTTCCCCAACCTTTCCACCTTTGCAGACTGGGGTGTGTGTGTGTGTGTGTGTGTGTGAGAGAGAGAGAGAGAGAGAGAGAGAGAGAAGGGATGGTTCTTCATGAATGGCCAGCAAGCGTACACATGCAGCTCATTTGTGCAAGCAGCATGCATACATACTCACTGCTTGTGCAAATTGAGCTGTGTGCATGTGCTTCCCCACTGCTTACGCAAGTGGAAATGCAAATGCTCTTCTGCTGCTTCCAGGGCCTGGTGTACTAGTGGGCTGTGTCTTGTGGTTGGGGACACCTAATAGCAATAGCACTTAGACTTATATACAGCTTTACAATGCTTTACAGCCCTCCCTAAGTGGTTTACAGAGTCAGCATATTGCCTCCAACAATCTGGGTCCACATTTTACCCACCTTTGAAGGATGGAAGGCTGAGTCAATTTTGAGCCTGGTGGGATGTTGCAGGCAGCTGGCAGTCATCAGAAATAGCCTGCAGTACTGCACTCTAACCACTGCCCCACCAAGGCTTAAATATGTAGATTCTAATATATAGAACTATCTATAAAATGGACCTTTGTCAATTATTTTCATCCAGGAAGAAACCCATATGAAGAGACTATGCCATTACTATTACTATTTCTAAGGTGGGTAAAATGAGGACCCAGATTGTGGGGGCAATAAGCTGACTTTGTATAAATATACAAAAGTATGAAGGCTATTGCTTAATGCACTGTAAGCCGCCCTGAGTCTCCGGAGAAGGGCGGCATATAAATCAAATAAAAATAAAATAAAATAAATAAATTATTATGATTTGCATTTGTACACCACTCAACTCTCTGTCTTCTCGTAACTTATTTGATTTAACAGAAATTTCCAGGATATGTTATTTTATATTTTATACCTTGATTCTCAGATTAGTAGTCTCTAATCTCTTGATTTTCTACTTCTCTTTGCTTTAACAGATATGGAAATATGTTTACAATGTCCAGAAGATAAGTATCCAAACAATAAACAGAATTTCTGCCTTTCCAAGGAAATGACATACCTCTCTTATGAAGGAACATTAGGAAGCAGCTTGGTGACAGTGGCCATTATCCTTTCTTTCATCACAATTTCTGTACTAGGAGTGTTCCTGAAATACCACAACACTGCCATCATTAAGGCCAACAACTGCAGTCTCTCCTACACCCTCCTCCTCTTCCTCCTCCTCTCCTTCCTTTGTCCTCTGCTTTTCATTGGCAGACCCATGACAGTGACCTGTCTCCTTCGACAGACTGCTTTTGGGATCATCTTCTCAGTGGCTGTTTCTTGCATATTGGCCAAAACCATCACAGTGATTCTGGCTTTCATGGCCACCAAGCCAGGATCAAAGATAAGGACGTGGGTTGGGAAAAGACTAGCCCTTTCCATTGTTCTCTTTTGCTCCTTTATTCAAATTCTTCTTTGTATTATATGGTTGGCAACTTCACCTCCTTTCCCAGACTTGGATATGCACTCCTTTAATTCTGAAATTGTGGTGGAATGCAATGAAGGGTCGGTTGTCATGTTTTATAGTGTCTTGTCTTTTATGGGTTTCTTGGCTATGGTCAGTTTTATTGTGGCTTTCCTGGCTAGGAAGTTACCAGATACTTTCCAGGAAACCAAATCCATTACATTCAGCATGCTGGTCTTTTGTAGTGTCTGGTTGTCCTTTGTTCCTGCCTACATGAGTACAAAAGGGAAATATACAGTGGCTGTGGAGATCTTCTCCCTCTTGTCCTCCAGTGCTGGGCTTCTAGCTTTTGTCTTTTTCCCCAAATGCTACATCATCATCATGAGGCCTCATCTGAATAAAAGGGAGCATCTCATAAAGAGAATTATTTAAGCAATTGTCCCTTGTCTTTCTCCAACAGGGGATTAGTATTGTCAGGTGAATCGCTTGATGCATCAATTTGAGAGTTACTTCAAAAATCAGATAATCAATTTTCATAGTCCTTGAAATAAGACTATTGTATTAGTTGAAGATATTACAAGCTGGAATTTGTAATGACTGGCCCTATTGAGATAATATTCAGAATAAACCCAGCATCTGCATTCTCACACATAATACTTGTTTGGTGTTAAATTTAATAAATGTAGAAGTGAACATGAAGAACAGAACAGAACAGAACAGAACAGAACAGAACAGAACAGAACAGAACAGAACAGAACAGAATTCGTCTTTGGTACATAAACTCTCAGTTTACATACAAGGGACAAACTAACATAATCATAAGATACCAATTGGAGAAAGTAGTAGAAAAGATTTTATTTATTAAAACATTGCATAAAATGTTTATAGTATTCCTGAATACCGTAGATACAAAAATTAATCTAATAAAATGTCTACATACAAAATTCATTGATTCACATATAAAGGTACTTTTTGAATAAAACATTTAAGTATACTGAGTTACAATATATTATGTGCTTGTATAGGTGCATGATAAGTAGTTGGACAGAGAGACAGACAGACAAATAGAAAGAAAGTGAATGGTGATAGTTACCAGTGACTAATGATTTCTAATAGGAAATATGAAAATATAGAACAACATACAAGGCATAGAACATTTTTCATGGACTAATGGAAAGCTAGGCAGACAGAAAAACAGACAAATAAACAAATAGGGAGATATCAGTGTTTAATAATATGTAATAAGAAGATAAAAGCATAGAGCAGGATAGAAGACCTAGAAAATATTTTATATGTGTGAGATTCTTAAGTGGCACAATAATTTTCTGCTAAGAAATGGTCACTCTAATAAATATTTTGACTGTCATGGAAGTGTTAGGTTCTGAACTGATAGTATAAAGCAAACCTTGCATGGTACTAGTAAAATGTTTATAATCAAGCACCTTTATTAGAGCAGGGTGCAAGCAGCTGTAGAAAGGTCTGGTAAGGCATATTTACCCTAGGAGTAAGCAGATGGAAGCCGGTTCAGTCTTCAAAATTGGAATTGTTATATTTTGTGTCCAACACCGTGTTTCCCTGAAAATAAGACCTATCCCGAAAATAAAATCTAGCTTGATTTTTTACACCTTCGCCCAATATAAGCCCTACCCCAAAAATAAGCCCTAGTTAAGACCCCGGCCACTTTGATTCACCTGGTTGCATGGGGTCAGGTGAGACTCAAGGGTAAAAATCAATTGAGGGTGGGAGGGTGGAGCTGCTTACCTTTGGACAGTTGCATCCAGGCCTTACACAGCCTGACACCTGCCTTGCCGGCCCATTTCTTCTGTGGCCATTTGCCACCGCTTGCACCCATCACACCAGCCTCTGTTTTGCTGTCAGAGGCCTTCAGGAAAAGCCTCTACAGCCAATAAAAGAGCTCTGGATTGACATGCACAGTGCCCCCTGCCCTCCGTTTCACCGACAGAGGCCTTCAGGAAATTGACACGTGCATCAATCCAGAGCTTGTTTCTTGGCTACAGAGGTCATGCTTGAAGGCTTCTGACAGTGAAACGAGGCTGGGGGACAATTATAAATTGCTGGGGGGAAATTATATTTGTTGCTAAGCTGGAAATTCCTCTGAACAAACTGGAGTCTGAAAATTCAGGATATTCTTTTCTGTCATACAAATGAACCATAAGGGTTTTTTTTTTCTTTCTTTCTTTTATGCAAGAAGGTAATTTATTTTTTTCAAAAACTGACACAACTCTCTTTGAAAATTAAGAGAATTAAAAAGATAATTTTTAACATATGTGCTAGTCATTCCTGACTCTAGGGGGCGGTGTTCATCTCTGTTTCAAAGCCGAAGAGCCAGCACTGTCTGAAAAACGTCTCCGTAACGGGAGCTCACCCAATTATGTGGCACTAGGGATTCAAACCGCTGAACTGCCAACCTTTCAGTCAACAAGGTCAGAGTCTTAGCCACTGAGCCACCATGTCCCCTAAAGATAATAAATAAATAAATAAATAAATAATAGAATTATGAAGTAGCTTTTCAACTTTTTTAATTACCTGCAATTCATACACTGAAACTCTTATAACTGTCTTATAGAGAGACAGTGTGGTTGTGCTGGGAAAGGATATGTTGTCCTGAAGTCCTGCAATAGCAACAACTGAATTATTTGAAGCAGCATGCTTGTAGTGTGGAAAGAATTTTTTCCCATTAGAAAGAAGTTCTATAGAGGGAAGAGAATTCCAGGGTTTTTTAGAAGTAAAAACCAGGTCAAATATGAGATATTTTCAACCTTCAGTTCTATTCTACAGAACTGGGGTTCTGATTCCAGTTCTAAAAACATTCATCCCTGTTTATCTCTTCAGTGTTAGACAATGCTGGTTTGGTACTTTATGGAAACAAATTTAATGGTTCCATGATAAAGAAATATAACCAGATCTTGACTTTTCTGAACCCTAAGCTAAGGTCTTATGGAAATATCAGTGTACTACTGTATGTTCCAGTCATTGTCATATCAGGTTTTATTGAGGGAATATATGAACATTCTTTAATAATTTAGTACTAGATTGAAATGTCTAACATTTCTTATCCTAAATAATGGAATACTCCCCTACTCTTTTATAAGATGTTAAGAATTATATGTGAAATTGTGTGTTTGGAAACAACATCCCCCTGAATGTCAAGTTTTCTCTGCCGTTATTTCAGCCTACTTTTTATATCAATCAGCCATTTTAATTAACCCTGTTGCTTGCGAGGCTACCTGTGGTTGAACAAGTCATATTGCCTGTTTTACTTGTAACCCAGTACCATAAAATAACCTACAATTTGGCAGAATGCAATTTGCAAAATCACCCTTTCTAATTGGGGGATCATCCATCACCACAAGCTGAGGTATCACCAATATGCTGATGATACCCAGCTATCTGTCTCCAGAATCCAATATGATTTAAAACATAGTTGCCCAATCTTTTGACCTGCCTAGGCCACATTGAAGGAAAAGGAATTGTCTAGGTCTGCATTTAAAATATATAATATAGTTAATGTAGATAAATAACAATCTTCCCTTATTTTATTTTTTTAAAATATTTTCTGTTATCTTGGTGAGCCACATTACTAGCTGTCCAGGGCTGAATGCAGCCTGTGGGCCTCAGGTTGGATACATCTAATTTACAACACCATGACTTTTTGTGTAAAGGCCTTTGGTTGTGGAGCTACCAAGAGCTAGAAACAACCAGCCCATTTTGCCATGGCTTGCAGCCTGCTCTAAGAAATGTGTTTTATTATAAAAGTTTTACCAGTACTGAGCAAGATCTTATTTGCTTTCTACTATCAGACCAGAACCTAACCTGTCCTTCCAGGACAGTTAAAACTTTTTTTTCAGTGATCCTTTCTTAACAGAAAATTACTGTCTTTACTTAAGAATTTAAAATATTATACAATATTGTATAAAATATATACAAGGTTTTTCTCTCTTCCATGCTCCTTTACGCCTTTATGTATCCAATCATATATTGTTAGCCACTGACCTCTCCCTATTTCTTTGTCTGTTATTCTGTCTGTCTCTGTCTGTCTGTCTATCTATCTATCTATCTATCTATCCATCCATCCATCCATCCATCCATTCATGCAAAATTGTTTTTGCCTTCTATGTTGTTCAATGTTTTTATGTTTCCGATTAGATATCATTAATCACTAATATCTGTCTTCTTCATTTTCTATCTGTTTGACTGTATATTAACAATTAAATGTTCCTTCTCTCGCCTTATATAATGATATTATTTTATTGAAATCTAGTTATTCGTTGTTAAACCTCATTTGGTACAGAATTTTATTTTACTCTTTTGGGATCCTCTTTTTTGTTTTGTTTCTTTATCTCCAACCATTGATACCACCTTTACCAAACCAGATAGTAGTCAGATTCTTCCTTTCCTTGAATTTCCTTGGTGAGTCTGTCCATCTCAGCACATTCCATGACTTTGGATATTATTCTGTCTTATGTTGAGACTTCTTATAATTTCCAATTTTGTGCATAAGTGATCCTTGACGCAGTCAAAATGTGTGTGATTAGATATATTATTTCTTTTTCATAATTACGTGTAAGTATGCCTAATAGGTACGTTTCTGGTTTTAATGGTACTTTTTGAGTTGTTATTTCTTCCAATTGGGTTTTAATATTGTTCCAGAATTGTTTGGCTTTGGGACACGACCACCACATGTGGTAATATGTCCCTTTTTGTGCTTTACATTTCCAGCAGAGTGACGATGTATTGGGAAACATTTTAGAGATCCGTGCTGGTGGGAGGTGCCATCTATAAATCATCTTGTAGGAATTATATGAGGTGAGAGAAGGAATACATATCGAGGAATATAGATTATCGATGTCGTAAGGAATCAGACATTACGTTTAGATGTCAATATTGTGATGTTTTACAATACTGTGTATTGTGTATGTTTTACTTGTATGTGTATGTATATATGTATGTGTATTTTGTGTGTTTTTAAATCAATAAATGTGTTAAAAAATTAAATGTTTTATTGAAAAAGTAGCTTTATATGTTAATCAGTGATTTTTCTTTGTGGTCATTTTATTTGTTTAATTTTAGTATTCACAGTATTCAGGAATCATAACAATTTATATTTATCCATTTTCAGAAAATGTTTATACATTTTAATTTAGCTGTTGTGATTTTCTATAAACATTGCATAAAATGTTTTTAATAAATTTAATCAATATATCATGTAACTTCTACATATATTAAATTTAACAGCAAACTAGTTTATCATGTGTGAGAATGCAGCTGCTGCATTATTCTGAATATTATATCAATAGGGCAAATCATTAAAACTGCAGCTTGTAATGTCTTTTGCTAGTTTTATTGCAAGGGCCATGCAAATGGATTACCTGACCTTTAGAGTACCTCTCAAATTGATGCATCAAGAGATTCATCAATCCCATGTTGGAGAAAAACAAAGGGAAATTGCTTAAATAATTCTTTTTATCAGATGCTCCCTTTTATTTAGATGAGGCTTCATGATGATGATGATATAGCATTTGGGAGGAAAAGACAAAAGCTAGAAGCCCAGCACTGGAGGACGAGAGGAGAAGATCTCCACAGCTACTGTATATTTCCCTTTTGTACTCATGTAGGCAGGAACAAAGGAAAACCAGACCCTGCAAAAGACCAAAATGCTGAATGTGATGGACTTGGTTTCCTGGAAAGTACCTGGTAGCTTCCTAGCTGGGAAAGCTGCAATAAAACTGACCATAGGCAGGAAAAGTATAAAAGACTTTATAAAACATGACAACTGGCCTTCCATTGCATTGAACAATTTCAGGATTGAAGGAGTGTCAGATATATACTGATGGTCGTGCTCATTCAGTCTATGCGGAAGT
>WNWU01012922.1:208283-230676 GCA_012654045.1 Ptyas mucosa | reverse complement strand
TAACCCCTTCTGGTGCCTGGGGCATCATACGTAGGCAATATCTGACAAGGAGTGCATATACAAGTCTGAGAAAGGTAATCCTGGGTTGACCAATAAGAAGCAGGAGGGTGTAGGAGAGGCTATCGTTGTTGGCCTTCTTTATTCTCTTTAAAATAAGTCAAATTAATGGGCGATAAATTCATTGCAAATGGATCAATGGTATTTCTAACAGTGGTGGTAGAAGTTAAACACTGAGGAACATTTTGGTCAATTTCCTCTTTTTATTAACTGCTCTCGTTTGTTAAGATCAGGTCTCACTATAATAATGTAACATTTGGGGAAAAAGACACAAGACAGGAGTCCAGCACTGGAGGCCAAGATGGAGAAAATCTCCACAGCCACGGTGTATTTCCCTTTGGTGCTAATGTACGCAGGGACAAATGATAACCACACACTGCAGAAAACCAGCATGCTGAATGTGATGGATTTGGTTTCCTGGAAAGTGTCTGGTAACTTCCTAGCTAGGAAAGCCGCAATAAAACTAACAATAGCCAGGAAACCCATAAAAGACAGGACACTATAAAACATAACAACTGACCCTTCATTGCATTCCACAATAATTTCAGAAATGAAGGAGTGCTTATCCAAGTCTGGGAAAGGCGGAGAAATTCCAAGCCACACAATACAAAGAAGACTTTGAATAAAAGAACAAGAAAGAACAATGGAAAAGGTTAATTTTTTCCCAACCCATGTCCTCATCTGTGATCCAGGCTTGGTGGCCATGAAAGCAAGAACCACAGTGATGGTTTTGGCCAGCATACAAGAAACAGCCACTGAAAAGATGATCCCAAAAGCAATCTGTCGAAGGAGACAAGTGATCTTCATGGGTTTACCGATAAAAAGCAGAGAACAAAGGAAGGAGAGGAGGAGAGAGATGAGGAGGGTGTAGGACAGGCTGCGATTGTTGGCCTTAACGATAGGTGTATTGTGGTACTTCAGGAACACTCCTAGTACAAAAGTTGCAGTGAAAGAAAGGATAATGGCCACTGTCACCAAGCTGCTTCCTAATGTTCCTTCATAAGAGAGATATGTCATTTCCTTGGAAAGGCAGAAATCCTGCTTATTGTTTGGATACTGATCATCTGGACATTGGAAGCATGTGTGCATATCTGTTAAAACAAAAATAAGTAGAAAATCAAGAGATGAGAAGCCACCAATCAGTATATAAAAACATATATTGGAAATTTATGTTAAGTCAAATAAGTTGCAAGAAGACAGAGAGTCGAGTGATGTACAAATGTAAAACATAATGTCGGTAATAGCATAGTCTCTTTGTATGTATTTCTGCTGAATAAATTCCATTTTATGGATAATTCTATATAGCTATGAGCACAAATGGATGGTTAGTTTATGACAACAGTTTATAAGATTTCAGTCTCTAAGTGAGGTGATTGTAAAGTGAGACTTCATCTGACCATGTTGCTCAGTGGCCACAATTCTATCCCTCCATGTTGCAATTATCAACTGAGAATCTTGGGTCATTAAGTGAGTATCCATCCAAATGCAAATCCATTCACTCTGGGCCAGAGACCAACTCTCTCTGCCTATCCCCCACAGGTTTATAGAGAGAGAGAGACTCAAGGTCATGTTAATGAAGTGTTAATACCACTATATAATGTCTTTTAAGACAACAGTTGGAATATTGCATCCATGTTTGGTTGCACATGCATGAAGCTGAAGACACCAACCTGAAGATGATGAGTGGGACCTCATCGAAACGTCACCAAGATACCCTCAAACTTACATGGGAAAAGACCCGAATACACCAAGACTTGCATATAGATATAGATATAGATATAGCTATAGCTATAGCTATAGCTATAGCTATAGATATAGATATAGATATAGATATAGATATAGATATAGATATAGATATAGATATACACACACACACACACACACACACACACATACACACATACATACAAACATACATACATACCTAAAAGATGTCGAGTGCAGAGAGTAGCAAGAAAGGATAAAACAGAATAACAACAGAATAGCAAAAGAATAACAAAATAACAACAGTATTATTCTGTTTATGAAAACAGTGCAGCTTTACAAAAGGCTCAGAGTGCCATGTGTTTGCTGGATAAGTTGGGTCCAAAAAGCAAGACAGAAAAGGAGCCAGGAGCTT
Source organism: Ptyas mucosa (assembly GCA_012654045.1). Classification (NCBI taxonomy): domain Eukaryota; kingdom Metazoa; phylum Chordata; class Lepidosauria; order Squamata; family Colubridae; genus Ptyas; species Ptyas mucosa. The sequence continues at coordinate 228,500 of WNWU01012922.1, read as the reverse complement.
TTGCTTTGGCTGTAGTGGCTGGCAGTGGTGGGTTGCCCCCAGTTTGGACTGGCAGGAGGCTCTGTTCCCCGACCCCCATGTCATCAGGAAGCTTCTGCGCATGTACATGCCCCATTGCGAACTGGTAGTGAAGGTAAGTACTACTGCCCACCCACTACTGGTGGGTGGGCAGGAAAGGAGAAAGCTGGGTGCCAGTAACTGAGAAAGGAGGGGCCTAGGAGAAAAATCAGTGTGGGGAACTTGAAAAAAAGGAGCCGGAGAACAGATGAATGCTGGTGCTTGCTGGTTCACAAAAATAGGATATACAAGTGGGAAAAGTTATGCATGCTTGAGAAATTGAGTGCAATATCTAAATGATGATGAAGGACATCTAGGTTTTTTTTGTAACATCTCTTACCTGTTTGATTTGTGATCTCTCCCTGTGAACATGGAATGCAGTCGTAGCAGCAAAATGGTTTTCCTTCTATTTTGGCCTTTTGGTAACCTGAAGGGCAGTTATCATTACACAGGGAGACAGGTGATACCTGCCCATGAAGGAAATAAAATACGTTAATGTTTTTGAAAAGACATTTCACAGGTTGTCATTGCAACATTTTGAGATTGCGGTGGTGAACAGAGTCTTTCCATCCTTCCTGACTTGACTGAAATGGCACTCAGAAATGATTATTCAAGGTCCATAATTCATAGATCAGACCAAGAAGAAGATGGACTTCTTACTCCACACATCAACTAGATGTTTTAGTATTGCAGGCTGTGCTCTTGTTAGCTCCCCTAAATTGTGACTTAATGAATTATGAATTCTTAAGCTTTTATTGTTGCAAGGGTAGATTTCTGGATTCTGTGGCTGCCTCTGGTTCTAAAGAAAATTAGAATAACAGAGTTGGAAGGGACCTTGGAGGTCTTCTAGTCCAACCTCCTGCTTAGTCAGGAAACCCTACACCACTTTAGACAAATGGTTATCTAATCACTTCTTAAAAACTTCCAGTGTAAGAGCATTCACAACTTCTGGAGGCAAATTGTTCCACTGATTAATTGTTCTGTCAGGAAATTTCATTCTAAGTTGCTTCTCTCCTTGATTAGTTTCCACCCATTGCTTCTTGTTCTACCCTCAGGTGCTTTGGAGAATAGTTTGACTCCGTCTTCCTTTTGGCAATCCCTGAGATATCAGAACATTGCTAGCGGGGGTGAAATGCTCCCGGTTTGGACCGTATTGCCGGATCCTGTAGCGATGGCGGCGGATGGTTGGGAGAACCAGTAGCAAAAATCCCTGCACCCACCCACCCCCATGCCTAGCTGAGCCGCAGGATCATCAGAGGCTTTTTTTTTTTACTTTTAAAAGCATTTTTTCTACAACCTCTTCCAACGAAAAAATGCTTTTAAAAGTAAAAAGAAAAAAGCCTCTGATGATCATGCCACTCAGCTGGGATAGTCAGAGGCTTTTCAAAGCATTTTTTTCTGCAACCTTTTCGGCCGAAGAGGTGGTAAAAAAATGCTTTGAAAAGTCTCTGATGATCCCAGCTGAGTTTCTTGAGCAGCAGAGAGGTATTTTTAAAAATGCCTCTCTGACGATCCCAGCTGAGTTTCCTGAATGGCAGAGGCTTTTCAAAGCATTAGAAAAAATGCTTTGAAAAGTTAAAAAAAAAAAGTTGGCCATGCCCACCCAGTCACATTACCCCCCCCCCCACCAAGAACCGGTAGTAACAAATTTTACATTTCATCCCTGACCCCTAGTCCTTCTTTTCATCAAACTAGATATATCCAGTTCCAGCAACCGTTCTTTATATGTTTCATCCTCGAGTCCCTAATCATCTTTGTTGCTCTTTTCTGCACTCTTTCTAGAGTCTCAACCTCTTTTTTACATCGTGGCAACCAAAATTGGATGCAGTATTCCAAGTATGGCCTTACCAAGGCATTATAAAGTAGTGTTAAAACTTCACGTGATCTTGATTCTATCCCTCTGTTTATGAAGCCTAGAAGTGTGTTGGCTTTTTTGGCAGCTGCTGCACACTGCTGGCTCATATTTAAGTGATTGTCCACTAGGACTCCCTCTCATAGTCACCACTGTTGAGCAAGGTACCACATATACAGTACCTGTGCGTTTTGTTTTTCTTGCCTAAATGTAGAACCTTACTTTTTCACAATTGAATTTCATTTTGTTAGATAGAAATTGAAGCTAAGTAATCAAAAGGGCCACAGTTGAGAGACCTCTGAACAAAGCAAACAAAATAATATATTTAACCCTATTAAAACTGTCGATTGGTAGAAGAATTTTTTAATATCAGGTATGTGAAAGTAAATTTAACAATGAACTTTCCACCTTAATTTTTTTTTACCCCAATTTATTTGCTGTTTCTTACTTTTTTTCTGTTTTCTGTAATTGGGATAATTTGTCCTGGAAAGGATCAGCAAGATGTGTCCTTCTATAGGTGAACTTCAGCAATACTGACATTAGAAGAAGAACAATATGTGCTCAGAATTCTTGTCCCATTACAATTTTGGCAACATGTGGTGGTAGCTAATTTCACTGATTTTTTTTCCAGAGAAGGACTGAAGTTCTTGCCCTAAGAAAATTCACCATTTAACAGAAATTTAGCAGAAATATCCAGCAAATGCTGAGAATATTTGGAAAAGAATCTTGAAAATATGATTTACCAATATCTTTTTTGAAATCATTGTTTAGCTTTTAATATAAGTTGCATAAAACTATTCAAAGGGCGGGGGAAGAAAAAGCAACAAAACAGTGTTATGTTAATTTGTTATGTTAATTTGTTAATTAACAAATATATCTGCAAGCAGAATGACTCTAGAATAGGGAAACATATATTATGAGAACACAACAGAATGTCTTGGATTATACTTGCATAGAATCCAGGAGTATTTATGGTGATAGTCCCTGGCTCCCAATGGTACACACCTCTGGCAATCAGATCCTTACTTTTGTTTTAATTGTATGCTCTACTCACTTGATAAATGACCATCCCCATAAGTATACAGTTTGTGTCCTCTGTAGAATTTATCAGCCAATATACCTACAGTTGCCCCCATATAGTACATGAATATTGAACCTATCCCTAGAAGAACTCAGATTCCTTAACAACTCCCATGATTGAACATGGGAAAATACATATTCTCATGTCTGATTTGCCCAGTTCTTGGACATTTTTTTTGCTATGACAAAAATAATTGAGAAAAAATAATGCTATTCTGGTAGATTTCCATGAACCTTCTTGGAATATTGGTGAACAGGATAAATCAATGTGGACAAGATATGGATTTTACCTGATTAAACCAGGTGGGCCAGATGATGTCATCCTCTCTAATGGTCAGCAGATGATGTGAGAGTGGGTCTGGCTCTATGGTTCCCACCTTAACTCTGAGGAAAGACTGGTTTGGGAACGTGACCCAGTTTATGATATCAAATCTTCCTACAAATTCTCCATTTTCATCAAAGGAAATCTTGTCTCCGGCACTGTTATTGAATGAAACTCCTCTCAGGAAATGGTGAAGCTAGACAACAAGGAGGAAAAAGTTGGAAAAGAGTTAAAAGCATGGTGTGGAGGTTGATTGTAGATGCTTTGCAAAATGATGGCATTTGATGACATTCATCATATTGGTGACAATATAATGAATGTCATCAAATAATAATGGAAAAAATCATTCTCAGCACAATTATAGAACTTTCAACATAAGATTACATCATTGTCTGGAATCTTAAAGCCTCTTATTCTATAAGAGTAAATGATTAGTAAGATTTTGCAGGTTTAATCTTTAAGCAGATTAGAAAAGATTTATTTCTTAGGGGGAAAATATAACAATCTTCTGTAAATTTAATATCTGACTTAATATATCGAAAACCTGTAAATCTTGGAGGACATAAACAAATATTAAATCCATTTCTTTTTTTTACAATACCTTGAAAAATCTAATTGTAATAGTTTGAGGTCAAAATGTAGCTGGTATGATTTTCATCATCTTTGAAAATTAAAAAAGCATGAGAAAGTAATTTTATGCAATCTTATGTAGATATACTGTAGTGAGATATCGTAATAGTTGGAAGCTATAATAACTAGTTTATCCACAAATTAGAACAATGGTGTACATGTTATCAATGAAATACCTGAAAATTAAAAAAGGGTAATTCTAGAACTAAAAAAAAATCAAAATCAAAATTAAAATTGAGTTTAGACCTTACTGTTGAGGATAATCTTATGAAACATTTTGCTACAAAGCACATTTGAACTACAGAATTGTTTTTTTTTTCCCCTGTGAAGAAAAATGTTTAGAAATGAGCCATGATCCCAATAAATCTGGCAGACTCATAATCATAAATTTCTTTCTTAAAAATTAAAAAAAAGTTTGAATAGTGGACATAGTTTAACATTAAGACAGATTTCTTCCTCTGCAAATAGAGGATATGCAGATGTTATCCATTCTGACAAAGATAATGGAGAAAATTTGCTAGACCAATTCTTGAATACAGCTCATCTGTCTGGAACCCACACTGCATATCGGACATAAATACAACCAAGAAAATCCAGAGATGTTTTACAAGAAGAGTCTACCCGCAATAAAATACCTTATGCCACCAGAGTCCAAATTTTGGGCTTACACAACTGAGAACTACGCCAACTTCAGTCTGACCTAAGCATAGTATATAAAATTATCTGCCACAATGTCCTACCTGTCAATGACTACTTCAGCTTCAATCACAACAATACACGAGGAAATAATAGATACAAACTCAAGGTAAATCACTCCAAACTCGATTGCAGAAAATATGACTTCAGTAACAGAGTGGTCAATGCCTGGAATGCACTACCCGACTCTGTAGTTTCTTCCCCAAACCCCCAAAACTTTAACTTTAAACTGTCTACTGTTGACCTCACCCCATTCCTAAGAGGTCTGTAAGGGGTGTGCATAAGCGCACCAGTGTGCCTACCATCCCTGTCCTAATATTCCTTTTTACTTACTCTTTTCATGTATTCAAATTATGTTTATACTTTTACCTGTTATCTTATATATGCTTGAATTAATTAATTAATTCATTCATTCATTCATTTTAAAAAATCCAATATGGATTCAAGAACCGTGGTGGTGCAGTGGTTAGAATGTAGGCTACTGCAGGCTACTTCTACTGACTGCTGGCTTCCAGCAGTTTGGCAGTTCGAGTTTCACCGGCAAAAGATTGACTTAGCCTTCCATCCTTCTGAGGTCAGTAAAATGAGGACCCCGATTGTTGGGGGTCAATAAGATGACTCTGTAAGCTGCTTAGAGAGGGCTGTAAAGCACTGTGAAAGGATATATAAGTCTAAGTGCTATTGCTATGGAGAAATGGTTCCAATAATCAAATATAGGAAAATAATTCCCATTCAGTTTGGAATAGATTTTTATGGGAATGGCATCACACCAGATGAGAGCTGGAACCTGGGATAGTTATAGAAATGAAAACAAAATACCTAAGTAAAAATGCCCAGAACATACAATATGGGGCAGCTGCACTCAGCCTTTTTCTCTGCTAATATGCTTGGATCACGGATGTTCATACAAGCATCCAATTTGAAGATAACATTGATTCTTCTTCATGGTAATAAAACCTCTGGTCCCAAACATCTGACAAGGATCAACTGAATAAAATAAATTGATGTTATTCGTGCTGCAGTTAAAATATGTATCATTAAATATTTTATTTCTTTGGTGTATGGTTTTGTAAAGATAACATATGCAAAAAATTGGAAACAGGAAAAAATCCCAACTGAAGAAGAACTAAGAGATAAAATCTTAGAATGCGCTGAAATTGACAGATTAACAAAAGAAATTAAAGAAAAAGAAGAGACAGACTACTACAAAATATGGAACAAATGGTATAATTGGCTTAACACCACCAATAAAGAAAAATAAATACAAGAAGAAAAGAACAAAACCGCAAATATGTAAATAAATAATTTTTATAGGTATATAACATGAATGGAGAAATGTAAAAAAAGTAAAGATATAATCAAAATATATAGATCTTTATAGGGAGAAGACAAAGAGGGAAAAAAAGAAGAGAAGAAAAGGAGGAGGGGAAAAAAGAGTATTAGACTAAGAAAAAGGGGAAGAAATATAAAATATCGGATGGCAAACCACTATGAAACAATGCTTAAAAAGGATAAGCTATTTATTTATATGTTGTATGTTGTGTAAATGTCTAATTTGTGTTTTAATAAAATTTATAAATTTTTAATAAAAAAATAAGATAAATTGATGTTACTCTTGCATTGACAGATAGGTGAAAAAGTGAAATAGCCTGTACTGTAAGAGCCATAGTGGTGCAGTGATTAGAGTGCAGTACTGCAGGCTATTTCTGCTGACTGCCAGCTGCCTGCAATTTGGCAGTTCGAATCTCACCAAGCTCAAGGTTGACTCAGCCTTCCATCATTCCGAGATGGGTAAAATGAAGAGCCAGATTGTTGGGCACAATAGGCTGACTGTAAACTGCTTAGAGAGGGCTGTAAAGCACTGTAAAGTGGTATATAAGTCTTAATGCTATTGCTATTCTCTGATAAGGAGACTTACCTTCCATGACTGTTGTTTAAGAATTTTCCATGTTACCCTTGATCTTTGCTTGTTTATGGATGAATACAGGGCATGCAAAGCATATGCAACAGCATAGACAGCATTGTAGACACAGTAACTGTGGGCGGTCATCCTTGTTTCAAAAATCGTTGCAGGGAGAATCTCCAGCCTCTCCTCTCCAGTGCAGATATTCTGTTCCACTGACTCAGTGGGAAAGTTTAGAATCAGACAATTAAATAGCTGCTGCCAGATCTCTTTTAAGAAACCATCTGCTTTATGTAAAAGAGGATTCCTCATCTGAACAAATTTCCGAAATCCTGACACTTCCTTAGATTGGATTGCTAGGGATATAGCGCCATGGAGGAAATCTATGCCCCAGTTTCTTTGAAACAGGATGGACGTAAAGTCCACCTCTGCTGTCATGATCCAGACTTTTGCCTTTTTTCCCACCGTGTCATAATATTCAGACATTTTGAGTAAACCCCATAAAGAGGTTACACTCTGAAACTCTCCATGAAAGATCACTGCATTCGCTCTGCTGTTCCAGGCAAGATTTAATTTAGCACGGGATTCTTCCACAATCATATCCAGATCATTTAACATACCACTAGGTAACTTTTCTATGAAATCAAAACAGATGCCATGCTTTGAAAAGAAAGGTAACATTTTCCGGAGCAATAATTCTGCCTGGCTGCCAATGCCAATATAAAATATGCCCATCCATGTCCACTTGAAATAAAGTAACAGCTGAAGAATCCCATAATATTGATAATCTGCATTGGGAAACATCCAATGGAAGGAAATTGCTTGATTTTGTGTATTCATCTCTGGAGCAGAAGAATAGGCAAGCTAAGAGAATGCAGAGATAAATGAAGAAAGATAGAATAAGGATTTGTTGGCGAGGGAATAGTGATTTAGACTTTTTTTTCTTTGTTATTGTAGCAAAACCTTCAATATGTTGTCATTTATAGAACAGTACTGCCTACATTTGACTTAAAGTCCTGATACTAATATAATTTATGAACAGTTAAATGGAAGCCTCCCAATACTAAAAAAAAAAGGTAGAATATTTAATTAAGTTAATTATTAAGGTGAAACGGAGTTCAATATAAGTTCTAAAGGTAACTGCAATTTCAAAAACAATTAAATATATATTTCCATATTGGTTTATTTCAAATATTCAAATGTTCAGTTTTTTTAAAATCCTTTTTAAAATTTTGTTTAATTAGCATTCAAACAAGAATTCTGGAAATGACACTCTTGCCTTTCATATCTGAGGAATTATAGGAAATGAATGTTCTTTCATGAACAGAAACTACCTGTGCAATCTTGTATTGACTCAGTATGGTTGCTATGAGAAGGAAATAATTTGAGTTAGGTCCTCCAATGACCGCGACCAGATTGTTCTGGAAATCACATTTATAGTTTGGGATGAATCTGCCCGGTGTGGAAAGAATTTCCATTGTTGCTGCAAATGTCAGTTTTGGAGTAAAATAGTTGTTATAGATGTTGAAGCCCAGGGTGTCATTGGTCAAGATCTGGGGATTTCCATTAATCTCTTCTACAGCAAATACCAGAGCCAAGATGTGTTGATAAGTCTGAGTTAGTGGTCTGCAGTTCAATTTGAAACATAATAAATAACATCAATACATCTGTTTACAGAGAGACCCAGTTGCAATTTTAAGAACTCGGATCTTGGTCACTATCATAGGTTATATTTAAAACATTGGAAATATCTCTAGATCATATTAACTACTAATTTGAAAGGAAAGAACAAAATATTAGAAATATAAATCCAAAAGTTGTCCTACTTCCACCAAATTTATCTTATAAATTTTCTCCTGAAATTCATGATAGAATTACTAGATTTAAAAGTGCTAACCATTTTTAAATCTAGATAAATGTTCAATATCCCCTCCCCTACAAAACAAAGCAAAACAAATTGGTCTATCATCTATCTATATCTATCATCCATCTATCTAAAAACCCTGTTATGTCCCTCTCCCCCGCCCCCAAACAGTAAGCAAACTGTACTGCGAGCATTTCTGATATTACCAGGACAAAGACACAACAGATGTCTAGAGCATCCAACTCCTTACATAAATCCAGCAAAGAAATCTTCAAGGGGATGTCTTCTGAATGTGATCTCCTCAGAAATTACAAAGCTGTGAGAAATTATACCACCAAGTATGGAGTCTCCTGGTTCGTGATATTTATGAAAAAATGGACTGGGGTCATCCCTAGTGCCTTTTGAAAAAGAAACTTTGCAAATGCTTGTAGGAAACACCCCTGATACCAATATTCCAGTTATAAGATATCCAGACCTCCCTGTAAAAAATCTATTCACTTTCACCATGACTGATAAAATTTCTCCAGTTCAAACAAGCCGAGAATAAACCAGCTGTCGAGCTACAAGTCCTCTGTATTCAAGGTTTCAAAGATGAAAGAGAATGTTTGAAGTATCCTTTATTTAAAGGGCCAGGTTGGCCACATCCTGTTGTATTTTACAAGGAGTTGAAAGGAGAAATCAGTCAAGATTATAAGGGCAGGGCAGATAATAACATCATCAGAGTTCTTCCTGATTCAAAACAGCGAGGAAATATTTTCCCCCCTGGTGTTGGAGAACCATTTTTCAGCTTATTCCCATGGTCCAATTAGGTCATGTAGTTAGTAGTTTGTAATGACTATCCCAAAAGATGACAGAGGAAAATAGTCATCCCAACAGATGATGAAACCTGTGCATGTTCATGAGATACTAAAAGTAAGCTTAGAAGTCTAAGAGGACTCCTTTCCTGAGCACTCTGGATTGAATAAATTTATTACAAACTTGCAGAATATTTGGAGTCTTTTTAAACATGCTATAAATGATTCAACCTGTATTGCATCATTAACACATATTGAAATACTGATTGATCTCTGCATAGCTTTACAAATTTCATGTCTTTTAACGCTTCTAGTATTTGTCTGTAACAGTGTTAGTACACTAGATGTTAGCTGTGTAAAAAAGGCAAAGGGATTTGGCATCACATCTGTTGAGCAGAAACAAAAAGAGAGACAGAGAATCCTAGAGAGAATTCACAGTCATATCTGTTGACCCATAAAGACTAAAATATTGGAAAAGAATGGATCGCTATTTTTCTCCAGATAAAATTTGCTTTCATTCAGTCAGAAAAATCAAATTGTACACTATTTTTTTTTCAAGTGATTAGAGACATCAATAGGTTGAATGCAAGGGTGGGTTCTACTTACTTTTACTACCGGTTCATAACGGGGCCGCGTGCCTAATGTCAAATATCAGCCTAATGATATTTGTAAATCTTAATTTCAATGGCAATGCAAACTATTTGTTTGAAAATTGATCAGGCCAACATTCTGACATTTCTTAGCAGAAAGTGTATTTCTGATGTGTGAAATGTAGTTTTATGTCAAGTGCAGACAACAAACCTAAATAAGAAGAAGATACAGAAACTGGATTGGACATTAGACACACAATGGCAGACACAGGATGTCAATTCCACCTAAATGTCAGTCTGTTGAGGTTATTAAAGCAGTGCCAACAGTGGTGGCTTTCACTTAACTTTGCTACTGGTTCGCACATGAGCCACTTGTGTGCATGTGCAGAAACTTCTGTGCATGCACAGAGCGTACTTGATGACATTGCTACCACTGCTACCAGTTTGCCCGAACTGGGGTGAACTGGTAGCTACCCACCACTGAGTGCCAGCTAATAAACTACACAAAGACAGAGTTGCTTTTGACAAATCAGAACACAGAATAATGGAAGTGTTTGTTTGTTTGTTTGTTTGTTTATTTATTGATTGATTGGTTTGATTTATATGCCGCCCTTCTCCAGAGACTCAGGGCGGCTTACAATGCGTTAAGCAATAGCCTTCATACTTTTGTATATACCTGCTTAGTAGAGCTTTTGGCCCCTCCTATGCGGTGTTCTTTTTATACAAAGTCAGCTTATTGCCCCCACAATCCGGGTCCTTATTTTACCTACCTCGGAAGGATGGAAGACAACCTTGAGCCTGGTGAGATTTGAACTCGCAGTAATTGCAGGCAGCTGGCAGCTAAGTTCTACTTAATAGCGCTTTAGTCTGCTGCTCCACCAAGGCTCCTCCAATAGTGTTTATTATAAAAACAATATCTTCTTGAGGGGACCCCACCAAAAGGATAGTGAGACACACTCCTGCAAACAAGAAAGATGAATTGATATTTATACATTTCAGAAAAGGAGGGGAAATGATGCAAGCATGCATGTGCAAAAGTGGTAAATGGTGAAAACAAAAAACCAATTCACGTCTGAATATCTGTGCCATTCACATTAAAGTTTGAGCTGTGTAACACTTTTGGGATAGTGGGGGAAAAAGTGGGGAAAGAAGTGCAACAGGAGTTAAAATAACATGGACTCTACTTGATTAAACCAGCCGATCTGGATGAGCTCTCGTTACTTGTCCCAGCTTCTGCCAACCTAGTAGTTCGAAAACAACTTTGGTGGGAAGGTAACAGCATTCCCTTTGCTTTTGGCATTTAGTCATGCTGGCCACATGACCACGGAGACATCTTCAGACAGTGCTGGCTCTTCGGCTTTGAAACAGAGATGAGCACTGCCCCCTAGAGTTGGGAACGACTAGCACACATGTGCGAGGGGAACCTTTACCTTTACCCTTAATGCATCATTAAGGAAGTCTAACTATTTATCAAAAATAGAAAACTTATAAGAGACAACACAATAATAAATAATCTACTATATATCTGGGTCAAACACATAAAAAATAAGCAGATGTTTACCCTTTCTGTTTCTTGTCTTGTTACTGAATGTTTATTTTTAAGAAGACTTTTATGATGTTGCACTAATATTAATCAGAATCTGACAAGATCAAATGCGATAGGATAAAATATATATTGAATTTGATTATGGTAGCAATAATTGGAATTTAAAAGGAATAACTTTTATCATGAATGTCCTCTCTTCCCCCCCTCTCTCTCCATGTGTGCATGCATCTGTGTGTGTGTGTGTGTGTGTGTGTGTGTGTGTGCACATGAAACTTTGAGTCAGTATTGACTCCTAGTGAGTACCTGGATAATATGAAAAGTGTTGATCCTAGAACGCTGTCTTGGGGGACACCACTATTAACAGGTGCAGGATTTGATAGGGGGCTCCCTATTTTGACCACTTGTCTGTTTGACAGGAACACAGTTATCCAATTATGGATAACTGGAGGGGTCCGGATATGCCATAGGATTTTGGTTTTAGAAGTAGTTTATCATGGAGCACTGAGTCAAAGGTTTTACAGAAGTCTATGTAAATTGAATCTATTGCTTTGCCCTGGTCAAGATTTGTAGTCCAAATGTTTTTGCAGTGTAGAAGTTGTAGATTACAGGATAATTTGTTTCTGAAACCAAATTGTTTATTAGAGAGCAGGTTGTTTGTTTCTAGGTGGAGGGTAATGGATTGGTTGATGATTGATTCCATGACTTTGCAGGTGACTCAGCATAAAGAGATTGGTCTGTAATTTTTGACTAGACTGGGGTCTCCCTTTTTGAAGATAGGGATGTCCATGGCTAGTGACCATAGGTTGGGTAGGGAGCTGGTTCTGAAACATTTTTCAAAGATTATGCTTAGGGGTTCTGCTATAACAGTGGAAAGCTTTTTTAAGAAGTTTGCACATAGTCCATCAGGTCCAATAGATAGAGATGGTTTCAGTTGACGTAGTGCCTTTTGAAGTTATCTTCTGTGAAATCTATTTGCGTTAGATTGTTGAGGTCATTAGTAGTACGACTAGGGAATGTTGGGCCTGAGCTGTTAACAAAGACTGAGCTGAAGAATGTGTTAAAGAGGTTTGCTTTAACTCCTTCATCATTCCATTCTTTACCATTAATCTGATCAGTTTCATTTGTATTGGAATGTATGGCTCCCAGGTGCCACACTGTTCACACATTGATTTGACATTTGTATAAAAAATAAAAAACTTTTTTAAAAAAAAGAATGAAAGAAAGAGTCTATGGCCCCAAGAGGAATTCTCTAGGGAAGAAAGGCTGAATCTCAGGTATTCCAAAATGAAATGATGCCTTTCCAAAGGGACCTGCATATGACAAACATCACTGCCAGACAAACAATGATCAAATTGAGTGCATTTCTTCATTCCAGTAGCTTGGAGTAGTGTTCTAATTTCTGGAAACTGGAATTATTATTTATTATTTATTTTATTATTCCAATTTATATACCTCCCTTCTCCTGAAGGACTCAGGGTGGTGTACAGCCAAAAGTAAAAGCACACAAATATAAAATTTAAAAATGATTTAAAAGCATATTAAATAATTTGGCCCAGCTATTCTAATAAAACATACATTTTAAAATTTTAAAACTTTAGAAAAGTTAAAAAATTAGACCAGCCCAGCTTGTTGGAATAAAAACGTTTTGCCAGCACGGCGAAAGGTACGCAAGTTGGGAATCCTCCGTATCCCTGGGGGCAGTTCATTCCAGAGGGCAGGTGCCCCCACAGAGAAGGCTCTCCCCCTGGGGGGGTCACCAGTTGACATTGTTTGACCGATGGCATCTGGAGGAGCCCCTCTCTGTGGGAGCATACTGGCTGGTGGGAGGCTATAGGTTGTAGCAGGTGGTCTTGTAAGTACCCAGATCCTAGGCCATGGAGCGGTCTGAAGATGGTAACCAGAATGAACCAGTTAGATCTATTTCTGAAAATACAAATAAGAACACTAATGTGAGCAAGTGTTTTTCTGGTGAGACCTGTCTATCAGGGCAGCCTGGTCTACCCAAATATGGGACGGAGCATACTACTTCCACTTTCGCCTTTCAGCCCCAATCCAGGAGCCTTCACAGGCAGTCACTTCTGTGACAAACTATTTTGTGTTCAATTTAAATTTACAGACAAAGAAATAATGGGAGACTAGAAATAGCTATACTACTCTCCCATTATCTCTTTGTTTAACACTAATGTGAGCACCAAAGAATTGGGAAGTAAACAAGGTGTTGATCAGAATAGTATGTTTATTTTTAGTAGTAGAGACAGGAATGATATTTGGTATTTGCTAGCAAAAAGAAGAATGAAAATCCATGGATTTTACCCAATGTATCCCAGATTTTATCTCTGTACACTTGAAATGTGCATGTATATATTGAATATATGTATAGAAAAGTACATCTTAAATTTGTATTGAAGATGTTAGGGAAAATATTAGCATGTTTCATGAAAAAAGTAACCACGAAGAATGCCATTTAATGGATTCTTTTTATTAGATGATCTTTTCTATTGAGGTTAGGCCTCAACACGATGATATAGCATTTTGGGGAAAAGATACAAATCAGTAGCCCCCCACTGGAAGCCAAGATGGCAAAGATCTCCACGGCCACCATATATTTGCCTTTGGTACTCATGTAGGCAGGTATGAAGGACAACCCGACACTGCAAAAAATCATCATGCTGAAAGTGATGGATTTGGTTTCCTGGAAAGTGTCTGGTAATTTCCTGGCTAGGAAAGCTGCTACAAAATTGACAATAGCCAAAAGACCCATGAAGCTCAATATACAATAAAGCATCACAACAGAGCCTTCATTACATTCCAGAATGATTTCCGTGCTAAGAGAGTTCATGTCAACATTTGGGAAAGGGGTAGAGGTGGAAAGCCAGACTACACAAAGAAGCGTTTGTACAAGAGAACAGGAAAAAACAACAGTAAGGGCTAGTCGATTTCCAACCCATGTTCTCATCTTTGATCCTGGCTTAGTGGCCATAAATGCAAGAACCACTGTGATTGTTTTGGCCAACATACAAGAAACCGCCACTGAAAAGATGATGCCAAAAACAGTTTGTCGAAGGAGACAAGCCATACTTGTGGGTCGACCAATAAATAGCAGGGAAGAAAGGCAGGCAAGGAGAAGGGAGATGAGGAGGATGTAGGAGAGGCTGCGGTTGTTGGCCTTCACAATGGGAGTGTTGTGATACTTCAAGAAGATTCCTAGAATGTAAATTGTAGTAAAAGAAAACACAAAAGCCACTGTGGCCAAGCTGGTCCCCAAATTATCTTCATAAGATAGGTAACTGATAGTTTTGGGAATGCATGAATCATGGTCTTTATTTGGGTAATGATCATCTGGGCACTGAATGTAATCATCCATGTCTGAAAAAGCAATAGTGTATATTAAATCAAGATATTTATAACATTTCTTTATATTTCCCCCTTTAAAAATTTAAGCTGGCCAATTGCCAGCAGTTCAATCCTAATAGTCTCAAGTTGACTCTGCCTTCCACCCTTCCAAAGTCAGTAAAACAGGGACTTAGATTTTTGTAGGCAATATACTGACCCTATAAACTGCTTAGAGAGGGCTGTAAAGCACTATGAAATGGTATATAAATCTAAGTGCCATTATTATTGCTATGAGTTGGCACACCTAGATGAGAAAAATATTCATGTGTGAATGCTGTTTTTTTTTTATTTTAATTCAGTGTTCAGTGCAATCATTCTTCAGCATTTGGTGAACAAACTGGGCCTATTAATTTATGTGATTGGATACTGGATTACTTTATTGATTGGCCCCAGTTTGAGTGAATTGGAAGGAAAGTTTCCAACTCCATCTCCATGAGTACAGGTTCCCCACGGGGTTATGTCTTGTGTCTGCTACTGTTCACTTTGACACCCATGACTGCTGTGCCAAATCTGCTACAAATCATATTGTGAAATATGCAGATGACATGGTAGTTGTGGATTTTATCTGGGATGACAAGGAAGATGCTTATAGAGAAGGGGTGAAGGCTCTGGTGGACTGGTCCAATAAAAGTAACCTGGTCCTAAATGTTAATAAAATAAAGGAGAACATCATAGGTTTTAGAAAGAGCTGACATGGTCATACTCCACTACAATTCACATTACTGCTCTAGCTAATGTTATTTTATCACAAATGATCATTAAACATTATACAGTATTCACCAAACTAACAAATTTTGTAAGAAGCTGTGGCCTTCCTGTCTCTTGCGTAACAGGAGAACAATTTTAAAAAAAAAGCTGCCCAAAGAATGAAGGATATAGAAGCACAAAATGATATAGCTATCCTTAGTAAGGTGGGTAACTTGAAATGGCTGATCAAATACAAACGTAATTTTCAAGTAGAGAGCTATTTGAAGTTACAAGTGCCAAAACATCTTAGGGAGATATTTACGTGAGCGAGATTGGAACATCTTGACACAATGGTCAAATATGAGAGATTTCATTCTATACACTACAATGAGCATCTCTGCATTTGCGGAGTGGCAGAGGTAAAAGACGTAGCTCACATCCTATTTGACTCTTGCTTGTATAGGGGTGTGGGAGACAGGTACCTTGGTCCATATACAAAACGACCCATTGGGATCCTCATATCAAAAAAATCTACTTTACGTGTGGCCAGAACCTGAAGATAACATTTAACACAGCACAGTACTTAAACTAAATGGTTCAGTTGAGATCTGCATACGTGGGACTGAATGGGGTAGATTGTAAGGTTGACACCAAAATATAATTTTATGTCATTTTACTCTATTTTATATATATTCATGTATCAAATTATATTGTATCTAATTGTTTGTATAAGATTTTAATGGTGATATGTGTTTGCACCTTGTGCTTTGATATGGCCTATAGGCTAATCAATAAAGCTAACTGAATATTATTTTATTAACCAATACTAAATATTATTTAATAAAATACTATTTGTTAAATATTATTTTAAAGCCATTATTCTTTCATGAAAGCCAGTTACCTGTGCAATTTTGTAATTGGTCAAGATGCTTGCCATGTAGAGAACTTCATAAGAGTTTGGACCTGCAGTAATGGCTGTGTTGGTTTTGGAGGTCACATTTATAGTTAGGAATGAACCTGCTTTGAGTAGAGAGCAGTTCCATGGTGGCTGCATAAGTATATCTTGCATTATAATAGGTATTATAGATCTTGAAGCCTAGGCTGACATTGGTTAAGATCTGGGCATTTTCATTAATCTCCTTGATAGCAAACACCAAGGCTACGACATGTTGGTAGGCCTGAGTCACTGAGCTATGAAATTCAAAAATTAGAAATATATACTGTCAAGTGGCTTCTGGGGAAATACTATGTGCTGCATTTCAATACAATATATGTCTGCTAAGAGACAAAATATAATGTGGATAGCAAACCAACCACTCTGATGTCCTTTCCTTCCCTTCCCTTCCCTTCCCTTCCCTTCCCTTCCCTTCCCTTCCTTTCCTTTCCTTTCCTTTCCTTTCCTTTCCTTTCCTTTCCCTCCTCCCCTCCTTCCTACCTTTCTCTTAGCAGCAAAACATTAGCAATTAGTAAATCTTAATACTACTTGTCCCAATTTTTTATCAGAGTAGGATCACGCCATGACTTTCAAATTTCAGCTACTTACAGGAACTCAGGAATGATATCATGAAAGGGATGTCTTGTGAATTTGGTCTCTTCAGAAGCAACCATGTATTCAGAAACTGTAGCATCAATAATGAGTTCTCCTGGTTGATAATATTTATGAAGAATGATGCTTGGATCATTGCTAATGCACTTTGCTAAACAAATGCTACAGATATTCCTAAGGAGCAAATATAATATGAGTACCCGAAATGTTACAATCACAAATGATTTGATTCTTTGTTTCTTGGAAAATTCTTTGGAAAAACAATATTCCATCTTCTCCACAGAATAGTTTCAAAGTCTGAAAGTTAAGTATCAGTTGCAATTTAAGACAGTGGAGAATGCACATTGGTCCACTGAGTCGTAGCATTGTAAGTCCAGGTTTGACAATAATCACACTTTAATTTTAATAGAATCATAAGTATCCATGGAGCCTTCGGGGATCTGGGGAAAGGACTTGACAATTTTCTATTAAGATAATAATTAATTCAAATAATCCTGTAACATGTGGTGTTTACTACACTGCTGTTATTTTTGTCTCATACTCACTTGCCAAGAAGAATGTTGTAATGTGGTCCATGAGGTTATAATCCATTAAACTCAATACAGGTAGTCCTCAACTTACGACTACAATTGAACCCAACATTTCTGTTGTTAAGTGAGTTAGTTGTTAAGTGGTTTTGCCCCATTTAACAACCTTTCTTGCCACAGTTGTTAAGTGAATCACTGCAGTTGATAAGTTAATAATCATGGTTGTTCAGTAAATCTGGCTTATTTTCGTTTAAACAGTTACTACAGGTAGTCCTCGCCTTACAACAGTTCGCTTAGTAACAGTTCAAACTTACAACGGCACTGAAAAAAGTGACTTATTACCATTTTTCAAAGTTACGACCTTTGAAGCATCCCCATGATCATATGACCAAAATTTAGATGCTTGGCAACTGATTCATCCTTATGACCGTTGCTGTGTCCCAAGGTCATGTGATCATCTTTTGCAACCTTCTGATGAGCAAAGTCAAAGGGGAAGCCAGATTTACTGAACAACCGTGATTACTAACTTATCAACTTTTTGCCTTTGTTTATATAGCACTTCTGTAAGGCTTATTATCCATTCTCTTTTTATTTTTCTTAAAGTTCACAAGAAAGAGGAGAGAAAAAGAATCTAATTATTCCTTTCCGATCCGTTAATCAATCTTGGGGTAATTTCTTTCCTTTTAAGAATTTCCACATTATTTTCCAAATCGTTTTGTTCAAAAAACAATTTTCTATTCAGGTTCTTTCTCTCTCTCTTTAAAAATATGCTCCAATGTCCTCTTTTCTTCCCCCCATGCTTATTAGCTGTCATTTTCTCGCTGGGGGTTTCAGATTAAAAAATATTTTTCCCCTTATTATGAGTTGGCTAACACTCACCCAGCTCCAAAAACTCCAATCAAATCACCGCTCCTGCTCCAAGCTTAGTCTGGTTGCCCCAGCTTCGTGACAGCTGCAATGGCTGACGCCTCTACTGCCAAGTCATAGAGAGGTATCTCTGACCATCGAGGAACTTGCCTGTTCCTCTTGGTCTTCCAAGGTGCCTTTCCTTCATTTTATCATTTTCTCTCTATACAATTATTAAATATAGAGTGATGTTTCGATGGCTCATCCCAAAGGTTGATAATGTGACAGGAGAAAAAATTTTGGATTGACACATTAGAAAAGGCTCAGGAGTTCTATGTTCATTATATAAGCAGAGAAGATGAACAAGACAGCAGGGAAGACGAAGGAGAAAGTAAAAGCCAGGATGATCAGATTTCAGAAGAAAAAATTGTAGAACAAGACACAAGAGATTTTCACTAAGTGGAAAGTGAAAGCAAGATGGCGTTTGAGTTTCAACGGGGCGTGAAGAAGTGAAAGTTAAAAGTAATTATTGATAAGCCCCTGTTTGAAACGTAAAACTCCTTTTTGAAAAGTGGATGAAATAAGAAAGGATGCAATAATAACAATTCAAGCAGCAATACAAATTACAAATTGTAAAGGGTCTTTTTTTTTCTTTTCTCTTCTTGAAACTCTTTTTTTTCCCTTTTTTTTCTGTCCTTCTGGAAGGGAAGGGAGAAGGGGGGCAAGATGGCTGGTCTTTTTGAAAGCAAAGAAAGCAAAGGAGGGTTAATTAACCCTCAATGGTCTGATTTTGAGGAAGCTTTGAGTTCAATTACCTCTGCTTTATTGAAAAGAATTGATACTATATTTCAAGCTTCTCAAGCTGGAAACAATGAAATACATGGAAATACTGAGTTGCAATCTAGCAGTGGGGGATTGAATGAAGAGTTGGGAGATGTAAAAAAACAACAACAGATCATAGCAGATTTTACAGAGGAGAGAAAGATGAATGCTGAGCAGGATAAGGAGCAAGAAATTTTGGAAGCTGATGAAATTTTGGTTACACGAATTTTTTTTTATAAAACTCAATTTGAATTTAAAGAGCTGTTTCCAGAAGAAGCTACATTTCTGCAAAAATTTTATAATATACAATCCCAAAAACCGCAAAATTTTATTGGAGTTAAAAAAGGTAGAGGGATCAAAGTTAAGAAGAAAGTTCGTAAAAAGGAAAAGAAGAAAGACTGGAGAAATGGAAAACAACCCTGCTTGATGAGATGATGGTCCTTAAAAAGTATTGTTTAACTGTTTAAAGATTTTGAATTTTTGGAAAAGAAAAAGCAGACAGCAGTTTAATGCCAGTTAACTAAGTGATGAGCGACGATGAGGAGGCAATCTACAGCTGTATTGGAATATTTTGAGAAGAATAAACAGATCACAGCAATGCTGGTGTGTTGGGCTGTGAAATATGCCCTGACTTGAATGATTTGGAATATTTTATTAAGGACTGTAATAAATCTGGATCTAACCGTAATCGCAGAAGTTTTATTGAATATAGTAAATTGGAGTTTCCTGTTTGATGGTAATAAATATAAGGCAAAAGGACTATGGATCTAGAGCAATTGCAGGTGATCTGGTGGTTTCCCTAATACGTCTGATGAATTTACTAATCTAATTTTTGACTGGATTTGATGGATACTATTTCAAATATAATTATAAAGTCACTCGGGTTTTTTTTTTTTATAAAGAAGCAATTTTTTATTTAGGTGGGTAGACGCAAATGAAGATATTCTATATGCTGTTGGAAGATGTGAAGACAAGAAGATTAGCAACTGGTTTAATCTAGTATGAAGAACTTAAATGTTTGATATAGTTATTAAATGACGTTTTATCTGTATTGATAAATTA
>WNWU01012922.1:193822-208183 GCA_012654045.1 Ptyas mucosa | reverse complement strand
AAGTGTTTTAACTATAATTGGACCTTGATGGTTTAAAAATGGAGGACAGAAGACTTTATATAGTATTTTATTTTAAATTTGGGTTTTTTTGAATGAGGGTTTCTTTTTTTGTTGTTGTTGGGTTTTTTTTCTTTGTTTTAAATGAAAGAAGTTATAAAATATCTTGTTAAATTGTATAGACTTAATAATTTGTTAAGTATTAATTAGCTATATTGAGTAATGATAGGTTTGATTAGGTAATACTTAATTGTTTTATTAACTGCTGTAATTATAAATGGAGATTAATTCTGTTGAATTAGATGGAATAAGAAGAAAGAAGACTTGCTTTCCTTTTATCTACTTGTTTAATGATTATGATTATGATAAGTGTGAAATGGAGTTTAATTTAGAGAATTTGAGCTGTATTTTATCTTGTATTTGCTCTGGGAAGTCGGGGGGGGGGTTGGGGAGGGGGGAGAAAATGTATGTAAAACTTTTAAAACTTTTTCAATAATAAAAAAAAAAAAGACACAAGAGACCATAAGGAAGTAGAGTGTCAAGTGAGGGAAGGAGCCAGAACCAGAGCACAGACTGAGAACAGAGCGAGGAAAGGACTGAGATCAATGGATAAGTAAGAAGATGGAAAATGAAATAAAGATGCTGTCACTAAATATAAATAGCATCAACTCAGCTACTAAATGTAAACAAATACTATGGATATCATCTGCCTCCAGGAGGTACATATTAAGGAAAACATAGTGATCTCATAAAATGTCCTAAATTAGGGGAAGTATTTTTGGCATTGGCACAGAATAAAAAAAGAAGAATTGTTGTATATATAAAAGATTGGTTAAACCCTAGGAAAATATTTAGTGATAAAGACGGAAGAATTTTAATAATGGAAGTAAGTACAAATTATAGGAAAATTCTGCTAGTAACAATTTACGCACCAAGCATTAAACAAGAAAAATTTTATACAGGAAATTAATGGAATTAGAGGGTGAAAATATTTATATAATAGGGGACTTCAATGGAGTGGTAGACAATAAATTGGATAATAAAACAGTGAAAGAAAACAAAAATAAAGGACGAAAATTACCAAATGCATTTTTTGAATTGGTAAAAGAGTTTAATCTAAATGATGCATGGAGACAATTAAATATACAGAAAAGACAATACACCTTCTTCTCTCATCGACATAACTCATGGTCCCGCATATACATGGCTTGGATGAATTCGGAATTGATCAATAATCTAGAAGAGATGGACATCATGCCGAACACTTGGGTAAACCATAGTCCCTTAATATTAAAATGGAAAGGTAGGGGAAAAAAGAAGAGATGGATATTAGATCAAAGAATTATAAAAGAGAAATGTTATTTACAAATAATGGAGAAGGAATTAAAGATGTTTTTTAAAGAGAATAGGAGTGAAGATACTACAATACAAAACCTATGGGACACTACCAAAGCTTATAGGAGGGGGATAATTCCTGTGTATATGGTGAAGAGAAACAAAGAGAAGAAGGAACAACGAATATCAACATTGGAGAAGCTGAAAAAATTAGAACTATCACTTCAGAAAGATCCCGAAAACAGGGAAATCAGAAAAGAAATAGAGTTAATGAAACATAAAATTAATATACTACAACAGGAAGAAATGATAAGGAATATAAAATTGGCAAAACAAAACTATTTTGAATCAGCAAATAAACCAGGGAGATGGCTCGCCCACAAATTGAAAAAAGAAAAAGCTAAAAAATTGATACAATATTTACGAAATGAGCAAGGAAATTTGCACCATAAAATTGAGGGGAAAAAAATTATTCAAAATTATTTTCAAAATACCATATTTTTCGAAGTATAAGACGCACCGGAGTATAAGATGCACCTACCTTTTTTGGTTGTTTTTTTTTTTAAGTTTTTTTTTAAATTTTTTAGACAAACACATATACAAACATACAATGTATTTTCTTTGAACAGAGTATTTGGCTGGTTCACAAATGTAAACAGTGTTTAGTCTTTTCAATTAAATTTACAATTTCTATATTTCCTTTTTGAAGATTACATATTTATTCCTCATCTCTTTTTTAAAAGAAACCAATATTACCCTTCATCCTTATCTCTAATCTTAATCAAATTCAATTTTTCCCATCTATTCTATATTATACCCCTTCCTATTGTCATCTATTTTTATATTCATCCTCACATTGGTTAATTATTTAATATTACAATTGTTTAATACAAATTTAACATTTTTATATAAATCAATTAAGTTATAACTATCTTTTTTGTATATTAATCAATATGAACATGAATATTCCAATTATTTCCATGCAATCCAATTTCTTACAAATCAATTAATTATATTTACCAATAATAATAAACCAAATAATTTTCCCCATATATTCCTCCAAACCATAACTTAACCATTTCTGCTTTCAACACAATATAGAATTAATAGCATCTCAATTATTACAATTCCCTAGTTAAATAGACCTTTTTTTCTTTTGTGTTTTAAAATCTTGAACTCTCCTCTTTTTCAAAAAGAAAAAGAAATCTCTCTCTCCCTGCCTCATTTTGTCACATTGCAGCAGAGCCTGCTTTACTTTCAGTTTCATTTTAGCTAGGGGAAAAAAATCTGCTCAGCTCTCTTTGCAGCAAGAAAAGAACTTGCAAAACAAGAGCTTGCAAAAGAGCCTGCACAAAACAGCTGAGAGCAAATCAGCTGAGAGTCGGGTGGCCAATCTAATCAACTTGTGCTAATTAGCCTATGCAGAAGCTGAATGGGGCTGTTTTTTCTTGCTGTTTGCTTGCAAGGAGGTAAGTGCTGGGAGGCAGAGGCCAAAGGGTGGGGGCCAGTGGGTGGACAGGGCTACATTCGGTGTATAAGATGCACCTAAATTTTCACCCCCTTTTGGGGGGTAAAAAGGTGCGTCTTATACTCCGAAAAATACAGTACTGTATAGTCAAGAAAACATTAAAGAAGAAAATATCATAAATTACCTATAGGTGAGGAACTTGCCAAGTATAACAGATGAAGATAGGGAAATGTTGAATGGGGAAATTACTTTAACAGAGTTAAGAGAGGCAATTACAAAACAGAAAAATAACAAAACACAAGGGACAGACGGAATTCCAGCGGAAGTATATAAAAAAATTTCAGGAAGTTTTTATTTATTTATTTATTTATTTATTTATTTATTTATTTATTTATTTATTATTGCTTTCTCCCTGGGGACTCAAGGCGGCTTACAAAATGACTACTTCAATACAAATCACAATAAAGAAAAAAAATTAAAATCAACAACCCAATTAAAACAGATTAAAATTATCACAGTATACCCCCAAACAGATGAGCTTAGTAGACGGAAGAGCCACGTCTTCAGCTCGCGACGGAAGGAAAGAAATTCGGGGGCTGTCCTGAGCTCAGTGGGCAATCCATTCCAGAGGGTTGGGGCTCCCATAGAGAACACCCTCCTCCTGGGGGCCATCAGCCGACATTATTTGACCAATGGCACCCTGAGGAGGCCGACTCTGTGAGAGCGCACAGGACGATGGGAGAGTGACTGGAGATGGTCCCGCAAGTACCCTGGACCTAAGCCATAAAGAGTTTTATAGGTAAGCACCAGCACCTTGAAATGCATCCGGAGTGCCACCACAGCTCACACAGGAGAGGTGTTACACAGGAGTATCTAGATGCCCCCATACCTACCCGCGTGGCTGCGTTCTGGACTAGCTGAAGCATCCGGACACATCCCAAGGGCAGCCCTATGTAGAGGGTGTTACAGTAGTCCAATCTAGAGGTAACAAGGGCGGGAGTGACCGTGGCGAGGGCATCCCGGTCTAGGAAAGGGTGCACACCTGTGCAAAGGCCCCCCTGGTTACGGCTGTCAGATGGTCATCCAAGGACAGCCGAGAATCCAGGAGGACACCCAAGTTGCGGACCCTATCGGAGGGAGCAAGAATTTCTCCCCCGATCATTAAAGATGGAACCTCCAGATCCCGGGATGCCGGCATCCACAGCCCACTCAGTCTTGGAAGGATTGAGTCTAAGACTGTTCCTACCCATCCAAACCTGCACCGCTTCCAGGCAGTGGGACATCACAGAAAGGGCATCCCTAGGGTGGTCAGGGGTGGAAATGTAAAGCTGGGTATCATCAGCATATTGATGATACCTCACTCCAAAACCACGAATGAACTCACCCAGCGGTTTCATGTAGATGTTAAAGAGCAGAGGGGAGAGAACCGATCCTTGAGGCACCCCACAAGTGAGAGGCCTCTGGGAGGATCCCCGACCCCCCACCCAAACAGACTGCAGACGACCAGAGAGATAGGAGGAGAACCACTGTAGAACAGTGCCTCCTAACCCCATCCCCCTGAGCCGCTGCAGCAGGATACCATGATTGATGGTATCGAAGGCCGCTGAGAGGTCAAGAAGGACCAGGATGGAGGAACAACCCCCATCCCTGGCCCACCAGAGATCATTTACTAGGGCGACCAATGCTGTTTCCGTGCTGTGGCCACGCCTGAAACCAGATTGGTAAGGATTGAGATAGTCAGTTTCCTCCAGGAATTGAGGGAATTGCTGCGCCACCACGGACTCGACAACCTTCACTAAAAAACGAAGGTTGGAGACTGGACAGTAGTTGTTAAGAATGTCAGGGTCCAGGTTAGGCTTCTTAAGGAGGGGTCGCACCACTGCCTCCTTTTGGAGGAAATTATGTTGGATATATATAACGAGGTATTAGAGAAAGCCAAAATGCCAAATTCATGGTTGGAGGCATATATATCATTAATTCCAAGGAAAGCACAGACAATCAATTCATTCAAAACTATAGGCCAATCTTGCTGTTAAATGCTGACTATGAAATCCTGGCAACAATAATAGCAAAAAGACTAAAAAAAATATTAAATGAAATAATTCATTTGGATCAAAATGGGGTTTTACTTGAATGACAGATTAAGAACAATACAAGGATTATCATGAATATTTTAGAATACTGTGAAGCTCATCCAGAAAAACAATTGGCAGTAATAATGACAGATGCACAAAAGGCATTCTTGAATTGGCAGTTTTTAATTAACCAATTAATCGGGATGAAATTTGGCAAAAAATTTATAGAAATGATTAAGACAATTTATTCTAAGCAAACAGCAAAAATTATGGTCAGTGGAGATCTTACAGAAAAAGTCGATATAAATAAAGGGGTTAGACAAGGCTGTCCATTTTTCCCCTCTTATTCATCCTTTCATTGGAAATATTATTGGCACAGGTAAGGGGAAATAAGGAAATAAAAGGATTAAAAATTAAAAGAGAGGAATACAAAACACAGGCCTTTGCAAACGACATGGCATTTATATTAGAGAATCCTTTGGAAACAGGAGAAGAACTCCTACTAGAAATAGAGAAATTTGGAATAGTAGCAGGCCTGAACATAAATAAAAACAAAACAAAGATAATTACCAAGAATCTTACGTAAGGCCAAAACAAGAAATTAGAGGAAAAACTAGGAATTCAAATTGTCAAAAAAGCAAAGTACCTGGGCATTTCGCTCATGGCAAGAACATCTTCAATAAAGGAAGACAACTATTCAAAATTATTGCAACAAATTCAAAAAGATTTAGAAAATTGGGCAAAACTACAAATTTCTTTGATTGAGAGAATCGCCACAATAAAGATGAATGTCTTACCAAAAATTTTATATTTGTTCCAAAAAGTACCTATAAAATTGGGGAAAACCTTTTTTGACAAATTGAATAAAATTATTAGTAAATTTATATGGCTAGGGAAAAAGCCAAGAATCAAAATTAAAATGTTACAAGATGCCAGAAGTAAGGGTGGCTTCGGCCTTCCAGATTGAGAACTGTACCATCAGGCAGCAGTAATGATATTGCTCAGGGAATGGATAAATCTAAAGAATGGAAGAATGTTAACAATTGAGGGCCATGACTTGCAAAAAGATTGGCATGCCTTTATTTGGGATGGAAAAGACAAAGACCACAAGTATTTCCAGAGGCATCAAGTGAGGAAAGTATTATTAGAAACTTGGATAAAAATTAAAACGAACTTTTATCCAAAATTCCCAAGATTGGTGTCGACAATGGAAGCCTTGGTCTACCCTAATTTAATTGATCTTAACAAAATAGTAACATATAAGGAACTGTTAGATGGATTAGAGAATTTGAAATCTAGACAAAAATTATTGGATGAAGAATTAAAATTGATTAGTGACCCTATCTACAAATACAAACAAAATACAAAAAAGATTTAGAAATATATGGATTCCAAACTGACCAACAAGAAATGGATAAAATATTAACTGGGACTGATGAGAAAATAATTACCAAAATATATAAATGCCTCCTTCAATTCAAAATGGAGGAGGAAACAGTAAAAGAAACGATGATAATTTGGGTGAAAAACTTTGGGTATAATATTGAATTAGAGTACTGGGAAAAATTATGGGAAACAAATTATAAGATGATGTTGTTGGCCGCCTATAAAGAAAATATTTATGAAATGTTTTTTAGGTGGCATTTACCCCCAGTTAGATTGGCCAAGATATCCCCCCAAAATGCTGGAAATGCAATCATCAACATGGGACATATTTCCATATGTGATGGACATGCCCCAAAGCAAAGGCATATTGGTTAAAAATCCAAAAATGGTTAGAGGAAATGACAGGGCAAAAAATTGCTATGAAACCCAAACTATTTTTATTGGGAATTATAAAAGAGAAGATTAGGAAAGAAATTTATTACCTTATACTTCACATAATTATGGCCGCCAGAATTTCATTTGCACAAAATTGGAAACAAAGATTTGCTCCATTAAATACAATGATCATAAAAAAGGTGCTAGAATGTGCAGAAGCAGATAAATTAACAATGGAATTAAAAGACCGAGAGGAAACAATTTATTATGAAACATGGAATAGGTGGTATAACTGGTTGGAGAATCCAAAATTAATATATAAATGTATAAACATAAGAGAAGATTGTGTAATAGATAGGTATAAATTGTAGTGAATATAGACATTAGTAAGTAATATATAAAATGTATGTGTATATAGTTGGTTATAGATATTATTAAATGTGCCGGTATCGAAAATGTAACAAGGATGTTAAAGATGTAAATGTTGAATAAAAATTATTTTTTCAAAAAAGAAAGAAAAAGGTATTTTGCAGTCACGACATAAGCCTAAGACTGAAAATCAGGCTTGTCAGATGTTACATCTTTTCTATCCTGCTCTATGGAGTAGAGAGTTGGTCTCTGACAGAAAACCACTTGGAGAAACTAGAAGCATTTGAAATGTGGATTTACAGATGGCTGTTACGTATAAGCTGTGACAAAATCACAAATGAGAAGGTGATAAGCTGCCTGGGAAAGCAAAGGGAAATAATCAAAGCCATTAAAAAGTGAAAAGTTAGAGTATTTTGGACATGTGATGCGACACCCAGAAAAATACAGCATTCTTCACTTAATCCTCCAGGGAAAAATTGAAGGCAAACAAGGCCCAGGCAGAAGAAGAACATCATGACTTCAAAACCTAAGGGACAGGATTGGACAAACTCAGCAGCACTTTTTCATATGGCTATTGACAAAAATAGGATTGCCAAAATGATCGGCAATGTCCAATGACAGATATGGCAGAAGAAGAAGAAGAAGAAGAATTGTTTGACCATTCAGATACATAGTTTAGGTCATTTTGAAGGGTAGTGGAGTTGTCTGTGGTGTTGAATACTTTAACATCATCGGCAAAGAGGACACAGCTGTTTATAATTTGATCACAAAGGTCATTGATATAAAGCAGAAAGAGTGTTGGACCTAGAACGCTGCCTTGGGGACCACTGCTGTTAACAGGTGTGGGATTTGATAGGGCTCTGCCTATTTTGACCACTTGTTGCCTGTTTGATAGGAACACAGCTATCCAATTATGCAGGGGTCCAGAAATGCCATAAGATTTTAGTTTCAGAAGCAGTTTTTCATGCACTACTGAATCAAAGGCTTTACAGAAGTCTATGTAAATTGTGTCTATTGTTTTGCCCTGGTCAAGTTGAGAGGTCCAGACGTTTTTGCAGTGTCTGAGTTGCAGATTACATGACAATTTTTTCCTGAAACCAAATTGTTTATCAGAGAGTAGGTTAATTGTCGCTAAGTGGAGGATGATGGATTTGTTTATGATGGATTCCATGACTTTACACATGATACAACAAAGAGAGATTGGTCTATAATTCTCAACAAGGCCGGGGTCACCTTTTTTGAAGATAGGTATGACTGTTGCTAATGACCATATGTCAGGCAAGGAGCTCATTCTAAAAGGTAGTTCATAGATGGTGCTTAGAGGTTCAGCTATGGCGGAGGAAAGCTTTTTAAGAAAGAAGATACATATTCCATCAGGACCAATAGATAGAGATGGCTTTAGTTTGTGTAGTGTTCTTATGATGGTATTTTCAGTAAAATCAATGTGGATTAGATCATTGCAATTGGATGAGGTACGACTAGGAAATGAGGAGGAGATGCCATTGCTGTTGACAAAGACTGAACTGAAAAAAGTGTTGAAGAGATTAGCTTTAACGGCATCATCATTACAATCTTCACCATTTGGCCCTTTTAGAGGTGGAATGGTTTTTGAATCTTTAAGTTTGGCATTTACGATATTCTAGAAGGCACAATTGGATTTTGTGTGTAACAACTGTTCCTCCTGTTTGCAGTGATAATTGATACATTCTGTTTTTATTTGGCAGTATATGGATTTGTAATGGTTTTTGAAGTTAGCTACATAGCCAATTTTATTTTTCCGCCAAAGGGATTTTTTTAAAATTGGAGTTTTCTTATTGATATGGAATTGGATAATTTGTTCTTTTTGGCTTTGGATGTTACTAATGGTACATATAGATTAATGACTCTTTGAACTTCAAGTAGAAAAGTGTTATAATAGTCTTCAGCAGTATTGCAGCCATTGAATAGGATTTGCCAATCTAGAGATGAAAGGTCGGCAGCTATGAGATTGTAATTTGCTTTTTTAAAGTTGTATTTAGGAATCCTATTATGAGATTCTTTGTAAGGATGTAAATTTAGACAAAAGTCAATCATGCAGTGGTCACTGTTGGAAAAAGGTTCTTTGATATGAAGGTTATAAATTGTTAAACTGTTGCAGAAGATTAGATCGAGGCAGTTGTTGAATCTAGTGTTGTTAGATACCAACTGATCAAGTCCTAAAGTAGTGACACCATTATACAGAGTCGTATGTATTGATTCAGTAGAGCACTCATTTAGGGTCCAATTAATAAGAGGTAAACTGAGGTCACCAAGAAAATTAATGGGATATGGGCATGAGGCTACCCATGTTAGTAAAGTAGTTAGTTTACTCGCATTATCAAGGGGCTCTGTAACAGGAATAGGAATAGGAAGTGAATTGTGGTCTTTAGTGAAAGATCGCAGATAATGGTCTCATGAAGAACTAGCTCTTGTGATATAAGCCTAGGGTGGGAAATGCAGCAGCTACTGGTAAATTTCAAAATAAAAATAGATACCAATAAAATTACATTAATTGAGGCATCAGTAGGTTAAATGATTTTGAATATTTATTTCAAAGAAAAACAGTAAACTAGCTCTGTAAGTACATAATGTAAACTACACTATAACTAAATTACACAAGAGAATGTAATATATATACCAAAAATAATTCAATAACAATTTAATCTGATACATTGGGTTAAGTCAGTGTTTCTCAATTATTTTCTGTCACGCCCCCCTAGGAAGAAGAAAACATTTTTTGCGCCCCCCGCGTGACTGTAAATAGTATCATTATTAAAAAAATAGTATCATTATTAGAAAAAGGTCTGTTCTCCTTGAAAGGGAGGAGCATGCGCAGTCACATGTACTGGCTTAATGCTCACTATCGATGCAAATGTCAGCAGCGGTAGCCCGATTTCTTTAGCAAGTTTGATTAATAATTAATCATTAATTGGGGCAGCGTTATGTTTCACAGGAGAAGGTCATTGTCAGTCATTTGAGCATCAATTGGGCGCACATCCGTCGGGCAACAAAGTAAGTGTGGACGGACGTCCCACACTAAAGATGGCTCCGACAGGCTCATGTCACAAGGGTTTTGGACAGTCAATCAGATGCTCCTGTTGTTCTCTGATTAAATACAGAGACATAAACATGGGGCTTAGCTTGTTATGACAGTGTTTGCCGAGGTCAAACGCGCCCCCTTTTATGGAGCCTCATGCCCCACTATTTGAGAAGCACTGGGTTAAGTGATGTAGGGCTTGATCTAATTTCAGGCAAGTTCAAGCCTCTGTTAAGAGATACCTGCATTCTCTCTCTTTCTCCCTTCCTTTTTCTTTTTTTCTCTTTCTTTTTTTTTCTCTTTCTTTCTTTCTTCTCTCTCTCTCTCTCTCTTTCTTTCTCTCTCCCTTTCTCCTTTCTCCCTTTCTGTGAAGAACCCCAGAAGGTCTTTGGTAGGAGGAAGATAAGCCAGACATTTTGAAACTTTTGTAGCTTACCCTGAGCAAGGATAGCTAGTGCAGGCCCTTACAATAAGCTCTCAACTCAAGTTCAGTGAACTTAGGATCCCCAAACAGTGAGGATGAAGTGTGAGTAAAAGGGTTTACCCTTCCCTCCCTCCCCACCCTCTCTCTTTCTTTCCTTCTTTCTCCCTCCCTTTCTCCTTCTCATCTGGCATTCTTAGAGCTCCACTATTGATTATCTTAGCCTGAGCAAGGATAAGCCAGCCTATTACAATAAACTCTCAACTCAAGCTCAGTGCCCGTGGGAATCTCCCTAAACAGTGAGGATTTCTTTGTTTCTTTCTCCTTTGAAGCCCCCTCCCAGCCCATTTTTGCTTCCAGGGGGCTGCAGGGAGTCTTGCTAGGCATTCCCCCATGCCCCATTTTGGCCTTAGCAAGCCTCCCTGCAGCCCCAGGAAGCCAAAACAGGTTGCAGGGAAAAAAAGGCATTTTCCCCCCACTCGAGTATAAGCCAAGGGGGGACATTTTTCAGCATAAAAAATGTGCTGAAAAACTTGGCTTATACTCGAGTATATATGGTAATCCTTTTTACTTTCACCACCATATACCATTAAAGGTATTTCAATTGTTACACTTTATACTTATTTATATTTCTAAAAAAAATAGAAAAAGAAAAACTTATTTTTGTCTAGATTTCAAAAATACAAAGACAAAGATTCCAGTTATTATTCATTTCATTTTTACAATCATGATTTCCCATTTATTTCTTACTACTATTCATATTTCAATTCTAAATATGTATAACATCTTACTCTTTCATTTCTTTTTCTTTTTCTCCCTTCCCATTTTTATTTTTGCCTTTTTCTTTCTCCTTTTTTTCTTTTGTATTTTAAAATTTTGAACTCTCCTCTTTTGCCCTAAATTTCCCATTGTTTGCACCTACCTTTTTTGGTGAGGAAAAAGAAGAAAAAGAAACCCTCTGCCTAATTTTGCGACATTGCAGCAAACAACAAACAGCCTGCTTTACTTTCAGTTTCATTTTCAGCATAGCTTGATTAGCACAAGGGGGAAAAAATCTGCTCCAGCAATTTAGCTCTTTGCAGCAAGCAGCAGAGCCCTGCACAAAACAGCTGAGAGCAAATATTGACTTCAATAATACTAGAACAGTGGTGAAAGAGGAACATCTTAATAAGAGAATAATTAGGGAGGCTATCGAAATTGAAAAGAGGCCGCAGAATATGAATAGACGAGATGACGATTCTAGGTTATCAAGTATTTGGAGACCTGCACTGAGGGAAACTCGAGTTCTAACATCAGAGGATAGGCAGAGATCCCAACAGGCAACCAGTGGTATTGTAATACCTGCCAGAGTCCTTCCCTCTTTGCAGATGATAGCTAGCAATAGGGAGAGAGAGAGAGAACTGAGCCAAAAGACAAGCTGGGATCTCAACAGGCAATCAGCAGTGTTGTGATGCCTACCAGAATCCTTCCCTCTTTGCAGTTGACAGTTAGTAATAGAGAACCAGAGAAAGCTGGGCCTTTAACATGCAGTCAGGCTGCAGCTAGAATAATGAAGCAGGAGAAAAAACTGCTGCCCTCCAATCAGGACACAGAGTTGCAGGCTAATCAGCATACGTCAGCAGCAGCGAACATAGAAAAGCAACAACTCCAACCTCGCAGCATACCCAAAGCTTCTAAACTGAAAGTAGGGGCCCGATGATGACAAGTTAGAGAGCTTGTCGAAACGTTAGGATTTTAGCCAGAGTTTCGACGAGGTCACACTCGTCATCTTCAGGTTGGTGCCTTCGGCTTCGTGCCTGTGCGAGCAAAGCGTGATTGGAGCTGCCGTCTCTCTATAAATATTGGTGGGGAGGTGTGGGGTGCTGGCTTTGTTGCTGTGAGTGGGTTGGTTGCCTGTGTTGTTACATCTTGATTAGTTGATGGAGTTGATGTTTGCAGATTAGTCGGTTGTTTCATAACATCCTGTGTGGGTGAGGTCCTTGAAGTGTGCCCATTAGTCTTTTGTGTTTTAACGACCTGGGTAATGGGCTGTGTGTTAACATCCTGAGTTCTATCAACTAATCAAGATGTAACAATGCAAGCAAACAACCCGCTCAGAGCAACAAAGCCAGCACCCCACACAGGGGTGAAATGCTCCCAGTTCGGACTGGATCGCCTGATCTGGTAGCGATGGAGGCGATTTGGAGAACTGGTAGCAAAAATCCCTGCCCCCCCTCCATTCCCAGATGAGCTGCCCAATCATCAGAGGCTTTTTTTCTTTTAAATGGCTCTGACGATCCCAGCTGAGTTGCCTGATTGTCAGAGGGTTTTTTAAAAGGCAACTCAGCTGGGATCATCAGAGCCGTTTAAAAGAAAAAAAGTTTTTTTCTTTTAAATGCCTCTGATGATCCAAGCTCTGATGATCCCAGCTGAGTTGCCTGATGGGCAGAGGGTTTTTTAAAAACCCTCTGCCGATCAGGCAACTCAGCTGGGATTGTCAGAGCCTTTTGAAAGCAATTTTTAAAAATCTCTTCGATGAAGAGGTTGTAGAAAAAATGGTTTTAAAAGTAAAAAAAAAATGGCCACGCCCACCCAGTCACATTACCCCCCCAAGCCACGCCCACAGAACCAGTAGTAACACATTTTAGATTTCACCACTGACCCCACACCTCTCCACCAGTATTTATAGAGAGACGACAGCTCCGATCAGCTCACAAAGGCATGAAGCCAAAGGCACCAGCCTGAAGATGACGACTGGGACCTTGTCGAAACATCGCCAAGATATTCTCAATCTTACAGGGGAAAAGACCCGAATACACCAAAACTTGCATACCTTGAAAACACACACACACACACAAACACACACACAGAGAAAGAGAGAAAGAGGGAGAGACGGAGGGAGGGAGGGAGGGGGAGAGAGGGGTGGGGAGAGAGAGAGAGAGAGAGAGAGAGAGAGCTTAGCTTAGGACCCGGGTACCTTCGAGACCGACTTCTGCCACCAATAGCCTCCCACCGGCCAGTTCGCTCTCACAGAGAGGGTCTCCTCAGGGTGCCATCGGCCAAGCTATGCCGGCTGGCAACACCCAGGGGGAGGGCCTTCTCTGTGGGAGCCCCAGCCCTATGGAATGAACTGCCCCCGGAAATGCGTAAGATGTCCGACCTCCGGGTATTTCGCTGTGCCCTTAAGACCCTGTTGTTTCGCCAGGCTGGGTTATCAATGTAATAATTTTAAATCAGGTGTTTTAATTTTGGGGGTCTTAAATTGAGCCGAATTATTTAATAATTTTAATTATTTTAATTGATGTTTGTCTTGCGTTTTTAATAGGCTGTACACCGCCCTGAGTCCTTCGGGAGAAGGGCGATATAGAAATAAAATAATAATAATAATAATAATAATAATAATAATAATAATTATTATTATTATTATTATTATTATTATTATTATTATTATTATTAGTTTAAACATTATACTAATCTTCAAATCTCTCTGTTAACCATCTGTTACTATATATAACTTGTAGAAGGGCCACAATGACCTCCAATCTCTCATGAAACTATCTAGTCCATTGTCATTTCCAACACTATACATTTTCACTAATCCATCTTGAGTCAAATACCAAAGATACATCATTTTATTTAAAAAAATCTTTCAAACTATAATTCAAAGTAAATTTTAATTCATTAGTCCATATGTGCTCCCATTTATCTAGCATTATGATGTCAAGTAGCATTTAAAAGCTACATACCATTGTATTCCCACCAGTGGAGGAAACAAAAAAGTTGAAAATATAGTTTAATTCATTCTTTTTGTTAATTGCTCCCTTTTATTAAGATCTGGTCTAATTATAATGATGTAACATTTTGGGAAAAAGATAAAAGCCAGGAGCCCAGCACTAGAAGC